>JAMLFT010003556.1:0-21748 GCA_026544285.1 Pachyrhizus erosus | reverse complement strand
ATTGTTTAATTTATAATATACTTTATGAACAATAATAATAATTAGCAAAGGAATTCTTAATTTTTTAAAATTAAAATTAAATTTATATATTTATAGATAATAAAATATAATTAAGTATGCTAAATCTGATTGGATTGGATCAAAGATTATGCTTAAACCTAATTTAAAAATATATATTAAGAATTTAATTATTTATGAAATATAATAAAATTCATAAAATGTAATTAATAGTCATTTAATCTAAATTTAAAAATGATTTTTATTTGTATATCTAATTGTGTTATTTATTTTAATAAATAAATATATTTTAATAATTATTTTAATTATATGAAATTAAGATAAAAATTCATTAAATTTAATTAATTTAAAAAATATATATTTTAAGACACTATAATTTTTTTGCTTACATTATCTTATTTTTTAATTTTCTTTTATTCTATTTAATAAATATATTACACATAAAAATTATAAGCATAATCATATCTTTAAAAATATATAATTTTTATTAAATAAATTTTTTAGATTCCTTTTTTTAATATATATATTTGTACATAAATATATAATAAAAAAATATTAATATAAGTACTTAAATTCTTTATTAATGTTATATAAAATAAATTAAAATCAACAACTATTATAAACTTAAAATTTTAATCAACTATTAAAAAATTTCAAGTGAATCTTACATATACATATAAATTCTTGTAATTATTATAATGTAAAACTTTTGCTTCGTCAATAATTAATTTTCCAAAAATTTGTTGATTTCTCTTATAACAATGACAATATTTTAAATCTTGCAAAAATCTCACATTTTTTCAAAGATTTATTAGATTATTTAGTAAACTTTTCAATAATATGTAATATATTAAAATTAAAATATAATCACTAAATAGAATCTAAAATAATCTTATTGATCAACTCACAACACACTAGTCTAAAGCTAGTTATCCTTAAAGCTTAAGCTGCTAGTCACAGGCTATAAATGACTTTTATCCCCATTAGCTTTAGTGCTGTAGCATAGTAATGGTAATTGGGGTCTTGAATGAAAGGGTACATCAATAGTTATACATGAAACTAATTGCTGGGTATAACTAATAGAATAACTATAACTAGTTAGCTGTCATAACTATCAGCCAATATACATCCTAATAGTAAATAACTCTGAAAATTTTGGTTGTCTTGTTTCTATCTTTATCTTAATGAATTGCTTCTTCTGTTTCAAGTTTGAATTCAATCATTGTGATTGCACCTATTGGTGTGTTATTGTGAGGAACATATTGTCAGTGGACATGATCATCTGCTTGAGTACAAATAGGTGGCAGCAGAAAGAAAGTGCTTTTATTTTGTGAAAAAATTAATCAATTATGGGTTTATTATATGTTCATCAAACTCCTTGTAATGATATCTTTGGTGAAATATGTGCAGATAATGATATTTTTAGTCCTACCAAAACACTTAGGGACATCAGGAGCAAACTATGCTAAGAATCTTCTGCGAGCAGCGATCCTTGTGCAGTATATTCCCAAATTATTCAGGATTCTGCCTTTTCTAATTGGACAGTCTTCAACAGGATTTATATTTGAGTCAGCTTGGGCAAATTTCGTTATAAATCTTCTCATTTACATGCTTGCAAGCCATGTTGTTGGATCTTGTTGGTACCTCTTTGGTCTACAGGTGAGTCAAAACATTTGAAGCTTATTTTTCAAAATGTGAGAAGGGAATGTTTGATTACTTTTTGTTTAAATTAAAATGGAACATAATTGTTTGGGATGTCAATTTTATTGTTTGTTTAGAAAACTTGTCTATTATTAGAGTAGACAATGGAGAACATATTTTAATTTTTTTTACTTATATTTTCTTGAATTCTCTACTCTCACTTTAAACCACCACTATAGCTTCTTCAAGCTTTCAATACAAAATTCATCAAACAAGTTTTTTGATATTTTATTCTGTGAAATATTTTTCAAAAGCAGGAAAACAAGAATAAATTTCCTCCTCATTAAATTTCAATATTTTCTTTAATATCTGGCTTTCTACCCTTCACAGAATAAAAAACAAAAAAAATGTTACTGCATTCACATGAATGGATCTGATTTCTATAGTATAGGCAAAATGATTGTGGGTATGGGATCAGTATATGCTAAAATATTTAATCCTTCTAATTAATTTATCAATATTGATAGTAAAATTCAACTATCATAGTCTAGGATTGTTCAAAGATGAGTGGTCCAATTAGAATCAGGAATTTGGTTTTGTAAACAAAGGTTAATATTAACTTGCTTTCTCTTTTTCTATGTCTTCCTGTTAGAGGGTTAATCAATGCTTGCGAGACGCCTGTAGTAATTCTCATATTGATAGATGCATGACAGTCATTGATTGTGGACGGCATGGTCATATCAGAAACAACCATTCTGACCAAACATCATCTCTGTGGAGCAACAATGCAGATGCCATTGCTTGTTTGAATCCCTCCTCCAGTGGTTTCCGTTATGGGATCTATGTCAATGTTGTACCTCTTACTATAGAAACTAGCGTGGCTAACAGATATATTTATTCTCTATTTTGGGGATTCCAAGTATGCATCTAATTCTTTTCTTTATCTGTTCCTTATGTAGTAATTATGTACATTTGGCACCATATAAGTAGATATAAATATTGATTTGTTCTTATGCATGATTATGTGTAATGATTCTCACCCATACCTTCATCTAGCGAGCAACCATTCTTGTCTTACATTGTCCCTAACTATGCCATGCATCCATCCATTCATTCATCCATACGCTCATGCATGGCTCATTATGTTCAAGCTACCAACATGCAAGCCCTTTTTCTTGGTTAACTTAATAACAAGGCCTATTTAGTAATTACAAAGTCCATGAAACCTTTCATGCATTCTCATGGTTGGTCTCACTTTCTAACCCACCTGGTTGGTAACTCCTTTGGACTTGAAGCTTAGATGAAGCACAAACTCACTTTATATCTTGCTAGAATTAATTAGAAGAATGAGGAAGACAACCAATGAACTCTAGGACACTTTCATAAATGCTCTGATATCATAGAGGCCAAACACTAACAAAAGGTCTTTAGTGACAACACATGAATTGTTTGATATCTTGTCAATTATAGTATTATATCTTTCTGATGTTTAATGCAGCAAATCAGTACCCTCGCTAGTAGTTTAACCCCGAGCAATTTTTGGGGGGAAGTCCTTTTCACAATGGCCATCATAGGATTGGGACTCTTGCTTATTGCAGTACTCATTGGAAACATAAATAACTTTCTTCAAGGTCTTGGAAGGAGGTAGAACTTATTGTTCTCGCATGTTGTGCGCCTTAACTATTTGATGACAATGTATCTCTTTTCCCCTTTAAGTCAACTTTTTTTCAGAGTACCTTTTGAGTTACAAATTTAAAGCAGACACATGAATGATATCCATTCTAAACTGTAGGCTAATAATTCCGTAATATTATCATACCTCTTAAATAATAATATACCTACTATGCGATTCCCATTGCCATTATTTTGGACTGAGTTATTGAAATAGGACTAGGAAAAGTCATTTCTAAATATTATATCATGTTAATTCTATGCAGGGAACTTTCGTCCTTTGTTAGTCAGCTTAATTTATCGACTGCTGCAAGTTTTAATTTCTTATTGAAGTTTGATAGTGAATTATTTATTATAATGAACTACATATATTTTCTTCCATATCACTTGCAGAAGGCTAGAAAAGCAACTTAGAGGCCGCGATGTTGAGCAATGGATGAGCCATCGTCGCTTACCAGAAGAACTAAGAAGGTACGATATGTACATTGTATCAAGAAATTTCAATTCTCACCATACTTGTGATGATTTCTCTCAAATAGCATATTTTACACGTGGTTATATTAGAATAGGTAGATATTAATACCTATAAGATAGTTAATGAAATTAGAGATTTGATTTGTGTTTATGATTGATTTCCTTTGTTTGTACTCTAATGTGTAATTTATAATCTATAACAACAAAGTTGGATGAAATGTTCGCCTTACACTCAAGTGGCCGTTGGAACCTTGTTCCCTTACCTTCAAGCAAGACTATTGTTGGTTGTCATTGGGTCTATACTATTATAATGAAGATTGGGCCAGATGACAATATTGATCATTTAAAAGCTCTCATGGTAGTTGAAGGATATCACAAATCTTTGGTCTTAACTATCTGGACATATTCTCCCCTATAGCATGAACTAGTTTAGATGTAGGGAGCTTATTAGAAAAATCAAAGAAATGCAAAAATCCTTCCAAGATGTTCAAGTCCTTCACACTCACCGTGAAGGAAATACTATGGCTGACTGGTTGGCCAGGCTTGGGAATTTCGTCACTGGTAGCGAGGTCTTGTTCGAGTTTCCACCAAGGGGAGTGTCTAGCTTCCTTTTATCTGATTGTAGAGGTGCATCTATCACTCGTGTTGTAGCTTCTTAATTTTGGCCAATGGTGTCCACTTTAGCAAAAAAATTGGCTTAAATGTTAAGAAAAGAGTGTGTATACAATTTGGCATCTTTATTTAGGTTCTATGTCACAGGAAATTAACGACCACAATTAATGTATAAGTGATAGATATTATGTCTATTCTGTTTTAAAAAAAAAGATATTATGTCCATTATTGCAGGAAAGTACGACAGGCTGAACGGTATAATTGGGCTGCAACAAAGGGGGTGAATGAAGAAATGCTTCTTGAGAATTTGCCAGAAGATCTCCAGAGAGACATAAGACGTCATCTCTTCAAATTTGTGACGAAAGTATGCACTCAAATACTTGTGGCATAATAATTTTATTATAATTACCAATTTATCATGATTACTATGAGAATAATTGTGGTTCACATATTGGGTGAAGTTCAAAGTCAAAGCCACTATGCATCATTTACAAGCTATATTCCTTAGGCCTTTTCTCTCTAAGTGTAATATACTAGAAATGAATGGAACTTAAATGTAAAATCCATTTTGAAGGCAAAGCTTTGTGCATCTTCATGGTCAAACCAATACAATAATACATCAAGATCCAAATGATAATTTACTCTTTTACTTAGTATCAATTTGAATTCAAATCTGAGGATTTAGAATGTTGGTAGGTCCGAATTTTCACCCTAATGGATGAGCCCTTCTTAGATGCCATTTGTGAGAGACTGAGACAGAAGACATACATCAAAGGAAGTATAATTTTGAGTCAAGGTTGTCAAGTAGAGAATATGATCTTTATTGTGCGTGGAAAATTGGACTGCACTGGAGAAGATGGAATTAGAGTTCCCTTATCTGAAGGAGATGCTTGTGGTGAAGAACTCCTTACATGGTATCTTGAACATTCTTCTATAAGCAAAGGTATATCAATACTTAGTATAACGCAAATATGATTGTTAACCACACTTTACTAGGAAATGAGAAACAACACAAGTCATCAAGCTTTTTCTCTTGTAGATGGTAAAAAAGTAAGGCTTCCAGGACAAAGGTGGCTTAGCAACAGGACAGTAAAGTGCATAACAAATGTGGAGGCCTTTTCAATCCGAGCTGAAGATCTTGAAGAAGTCACTACTCGATTCATGAGATTCTTGCGAAATCTTCGGGTTCAAGGATCCCTAAGGTCAATAATTTCCTGGTTTTGTTGTATTTGTCTTCATGGTTTCGCGTAATATTAACCATCTTTTGTCTAACTGAAATGAAATTCAATCATCTCTTTCATAAACAATGCTTCCATTATATTTATGACTTGTATACATTGCTAAGATTCTGTATGCTTCATTTCATCAAGGGAAGCGATCCTTAATTATCATAGTTCATATAATGAAAATGAATGGTTGATATCTGATAGGACACTTATGATCCAAATTCTCCTTTGACGTCTATGAAAAAGAATTTGGAAAGAATAGCCTTAGTATATAGGTCACAAGTTTGAGATTCTCACCAGTAATATTTCTTTTCCAAACTCATGGCTCTGACATAATCATTTGATGATTTTTTGTTTTGTACAGGTATGAATCACCTTACTGGAGATCCTTGGCAGCAATTCGAATTCAGGTTGCATGGAGATACAAGAAGAAACGTAAAAGTCGTGCTGATACCTCAAAGTTAGATCAAACATTGAACTCATAGGTTGTATAATCACCTTACTTGCTTGTTACCATATACAAAGTTTCCTTTAAAAATTAAATAATAAGCAAATGCTAGCAAATGTATTTATAGATTTATTTATAAACACCGTAAAATATATTTAATAAATAAAGTAAAATTAAAATCTATATAAAAAATATTGCATAAATGTAGTCATTTTTGTTATTTTATATTTTTCAAATATGTCAACAAGTAATTTTATCAAAAACTTATAATTTAATATGCTAACTTTCTAATTTTTAGTTACTAATTAACTTTTCAATTTTTAATTAATTTTAAAATTAATTTCGCTAAGTATAACACTCATTATAGAATAAAAGGAGTAGTTTTTTTAACTAATTCCATAAAATAAAAATAAAAATAGTGTTAACGTTATTAATAAGTTAAATCCTAAAAAGGTAAGTAAAATTACTTCCGTCGTTTATTGCTGATTTCGAAACTGGGAGATTGTGGTTGGAAAAGATGCTCCAGACCAACAAATTACTTCACCGAGAAGCTTTCTTTAAAATTATTTATACTTATTAATAAGAGAAATAATGGCGAACTTGCTCTTAAGTATATAAAAAAAAAAAAAAGTAAGTAAAAAATGGTTATTAAAATTTGTTAACATCTTAGTTAATTTGAAATACTTGTGGGCGGGGAATGTATTTGAGGGACCATCCTGGTAAATTTGTGGGAGCCAAGTTTGATAAATTATTTTATGTATTCAGTATTTGAAGTTTAATGAAATGAACGAGATTAATAAAAATATCCTGTGGCTATGAATTTGTGGTAGCCAGAAAAATGAAAACGAAGAGAGATGTTGAAGGACATTTTGGGACATGAAAATAGATAGATTTCTTACCATTGACTCCACCTGCCAAGATCCTTCCTACGATATTTTCTCTCTCTTTCTTTTTTCTCTTGGCTCATACGTCGCCTAATACAACCCACAATCTCCTCGCGACACGTCATCAGTCATATCTGTCACGTGTCACCTTTCTATAGACTAAAGGATCTTTCGGTACCGCACTTTCTGGAATCCCCGTCCCACACGCTCCGGAGATCGTAGCCGTCCCCTCCTCCCTCGTTCCCAAATCCGCCACGCAACCACGCGACACGTGCCGTTAAACTAACGGTCAAAGCTTAAATATTATTTTTTTAACCTTATCCTAACCCTCCCCCTCTTCCCCTTATAAATCTCCTTCCCCTCCATCCAATTTTAACCTTACTACATTCACTAAACCCAACCGCACCCAACAACGTTCATATTATTATATTCAAGAATATTTGAATCCAATTGTTAATTTTTAAAGAATCAAAGGAAATTTGCTTATTTGAATTGTGGATCAGAAAATGGCGTTGAACATAACTCACCAGATCGGCTGTCTGGCCGGTGCGCCGGTGCCTGATTCGTCCGCCGGAGAATCAACCCCGCCGGTTAGTGCTGCGGCGGTTTGGAAGTCGCCGGTGGCGAGTCTGAAGTGCAAGGTGATGAGGACGGAGGGCGCGGAGGGACTGTCCCCGCCAATGAGCCCGTGCATGTCGCCGATGCTGGGAGCGATGCGGCCGGATCTGTCGGCGGCGTGTCAGGCTTTCGAGGCGGAGGTGGCGGAGGAGAAGGAGTATGGACTGGGAGGGAAGGAGAAGGGAGAGGGGAAGGGAGTGCCGGTGTTTGTGATGATGCCGTTGGACAGCGTGACGGCGGGGAATACGGTGAATCGGAAGAAGGCGATGAATGCGGCTATGGCGGCGCTGAAGAGCGCCGGGGTGGAGGGGGTGATGATGGACGTGTGGTGGGGTTTGGTGGAGAGAGAGAAACCCGGGGAGTATAATTGGGGAGGTTACGTGGAACTCATGGAAATGGCCAAGAAGCATGGGCTCAAGGTTCAGGCTGTTATGTCATTTCACCAATGTGGTGGTAACGTCGGAGACTCTTGCACGTGAGTATCATACAATCTTTTTTTTTTTTTGTTAATTACTGTTTGAATGTTCATTAATTTATTTTAACAATGATTTTTCATTTCTGTGAATTGGAATTGAAATTGAAATCTGAAATTTAATTGAGTCACACTGTAAAAAACAAACATTATCTTTTTTATACAGTCTAATTAATTTTTTAAACGTTATTGTTTTCTTTTAATTCAATTTATTAGTATTATTATTACTAGACACGTGAAATAAATTGGCTAGAATTCAATTTTGAAATCTAAGAAATTTCGGAGCTTAGTGCAAGCTGATGTTCGTAAGACAACAAAATTGTGTTTTTTTTTTTTTTTTTTTTTACATGTATATATAATTCCTGAGTTGATCTTTTTATTTTAGAAAGTATGTATAGATGTTTGTATATAGAAACATAAGAAAGTTAGATACATAAATAATATATTTTAATTGAATTCGCATCTTTATACAAAAAAATATATGGTTATTTATTTGGAGCTTTGATGATGATGATTGAAAATGTAAGGAGTGCTGCATACGGTGCAACAAGTTTCGTGATAAATAAAATAATGACGGTTTAAAGGGGTTTTGTGATAGGGGAGATGAAGCCATGCCATGTGAGGTTGGAGTTGGACTTGTATCACTTTGCTTCTAAGTTCCAAGTGTAGTATTAGTTTTTCTATTCAATGAACTAGAAACCTGGAATAATTGTATCTTGAGAATTGTGTACAAGTTATTGATTATTGTTTAGCCTATTCCCTTTTATCCAAACTTGTTAAGTGTTTTATTTTCATTATGATTGAAAATCATGAGGTTAATTTTAATCCTTGTACTATATTTATTATATTTATTTTAGTATTTTAATTTATTAGGGATGAAGTCAATTTTAAATTAGTATTTTTAAACATGATTACTATATTTATTTTTATTATAATCACAATAATTAAAAATAATTTTATATTAGTATTTAAAGAGGCGTGGTAATCACGGTGCTGCGAGTCTTTTTCTCTCTCAATCTTTGTGGTCCTAGTGAAAAATAAAATACACGAGAAAAGAGTGTGGTTTCGTAATGGAAAGTGCCAAAGTGGGACCAGGTGAGGTTGGACATCTAGTTCTACTGATTCAAGTCGGTATCGCTACAAAGAATAGACTAACTTGTAAGGATCTACCTTTAATTTAGTGGACCCGAGATCTTTTTATTTTTTTTTTCAGTTTATTTTATGAAAAATATTAAAAAAAATTCAATCTTTTTTAAAAATTATTCCAGTCTAAATATGACTAGTTGAAACTTTGAACCAGATTCCCACATATATTTCAATGACTAATTTAGAAGCTTCTGTTTATATAGTTATGTAGCGATTATTTTTTTATAGCTATCCATTATAAGTAGACTAGTTCTTATTTATCATTAAGTAGTGAGTACATAAGTCGATCAATTGTATTAAATTTGAGTCTAGGTATTCAATAATATTAACTATTTAGAAGGATAGTTTTATGGCTGAAATGATTTTATGGACTAAAATTTTTTTTTCATTTCAATAATTTTTGACTGAGTGTCAAATATTAATCCATTAATCCATGGAAGTACTGAAAGAGATTAAATTTTTTTAATATATATTTTTTCATATCCACGTATCAAATATCAAGTCAGGGATCGAACCCCCGACTAGAACTAGTTCTATTTGTGTGATTTTATACGTGCTATTGCTATCAATCTTGCTACAAGTAGCATTGTGTTGGAATACCAAGTGACTTCTTGGTGAGCTTATCAGATTGTTTGTTATGTGTGTGCAGTATTCCATTGCCCAAATGGGTTGTGGAGGAGATTAATAATGATCCGGATCTTGCATATACTGATCAATGGGGAAGAAGAAACTACGAATATGTATCACTTGGTTGTGATACTTTGCCAGTGCTTAAGGGCCGAACACCGGTTCAATGTTATACTGATTTCATGCGTGCTTTCAGAGACACTTTCAAGCACCTCCTTGGTGACACTATTGTGGTAAAATATTAGTCACACTTTGTTTACAATTCTTTCTGAATGCTCCTTTATATCATGCTGTGATTTACTGTACTAAAACTTCTTACCTGAACTCCTATTACTGGCATAATTCAGGAAATCCAAGTTGGGATGGGACCAGCAGGTGAGCTGCGTTACCCTTCATACCCAGAGCAAAATGGGACATGGAAATTCCCAGGAATTGGTGCTTTCCAATGCTATGACAAGGTATATATATTTGTGGTTTTTCTTCCTTCTCCTTTTTTATAAGTTTGTGTATAATTGTTTTAGAATATGCTTTAAATAAACTTCCTGATAAGTATTTATAAAAAAAAAAAAGATAAAATGTGTTTAGATCCTGTAAGTTTTTGTTAGAACTGAATTTGGCCGCTATGTTTTAAAACAGTGATTTTGGTCATGGTTTTTCTAAAATGTAGTGGATTTTGTTCCTGATCCTATACTTCATATTTACTTAGACTACCTTTTTAGAATGTAGTGTATTTTCAAAATTATAAAGATCAAAACTACCTTTTTTATAAAATATATAGATTAAAACTAATTTTGGCCGAATCTTGAAAGGTCTAAAACAAGTTTTATCCTAATATAAAGTGAGTTTTTCTCATAAAGTAAAATTAATTTTTGTACTCAACTTTTGTAGAAGCTTTCATCTAACTTCTTTAAATCTGAGGTGCATAAATTGATTTTAGTATTTTTTTTTCTCATATTTTATTTGATCTTGTTATTTTCGTTTCCTGTAAGTATCTTATAAATACTTGCAGAAAAATTTACCGAATGTATTTCTAATACTCAATTATGCTACCGTGCAGTATATGTTGAGTAGCTTAAAAGCTGCTGCTGAAGCTGAGGGTAAGCCAGAATGGGGAAGCACAGGCCCTACTGATGCTGGCCACTATAACAACTGGCCAGAAGACACTCAATTTTTCCGCAAAGAAGGTGGAGGCTGGGATGGTCCTTACGGTGAGTTTTTCCTCACATGGTACTCTCAGATGCTGTTGGACCATGGTGACAGGATTCTCACATCAGCCACGTCAATCTTTGACAACACTGGAGTTAAGATCTCAGTGAAGGTTGCTGGCATTCACTGGCACTATGGTTCAAGGTCTCACGCCCCAGAACTCACTGCAGGGTATTACAACACCCGGTTCCGTGATGGCTACCTCCCCATTGCTCAAATGTTGGCACGCCATGGTGCCATTTTCAACTTCACATGCATCGAGATGCGTGATCACGAGCAGCCACAAGATGCCCTTTGTGCTCCTGAAAAGCTGGTGAAGCAAGTGGCTTTGGCGACCCAGAAGGCGCAGGTTGCGCTTGCTGGCGAAAATGCGCTGCCACGCTACGATGAATATGCACATGAGCAGATCGTAAGGGCGTCACAGTTGGATGTTGATGGTGACTCTGGAAACAGAGAGATGTGTGCCTTCACATACCTGAGGATGAACCCTCATCTGTTTGAACCAAATAACTGGAGGAAGTTTGTGGCGTTTGTGAAGAAGATGAAAGGAAAAAGTGATCACAAGTGTTGGGAAGAGATGGAGAGGGAAGCAGAGCATTTTGTGCATGTTACACAGCCTCTTGTGCAAGAGGCTGCAGTGCTGATGCACTGAGAATTGCTGAACAAGCATCCTTGTGGTAGCAGGACTTAGCAAAAGTCACATGTAGGCTGTGTAAAAGTTTTAGTGAACCAGCAGCCCAGGTTTGTGGCTTTGAAGATGTATTAAATTTTGTATTGTTGTTTTATGTTGTATGCACCTACAACTTCTATTTGTTACCCCTTTATTTTGTGTACGTAATCATATATACTTTGGGGTACTGTTTTCTTAAAGTTACTCTATGTGTACGTAGTAGTTACTTATTTCTGCATCATTAAACTGAACTGGTTAAAAAATGTCATTCCTTAATCTGCTACATGGCGTAACAGGAGATGCTATTTTCTTCTTTGGGGAAGCAAATGAATTTAAAATCGTAATTATTTCATTGTGCTTAATTTAATGCAACCTTCACCGGTCTTGAATCTTTGGCCTGCTACTTCAGCAGCAATGATCTTGCAAATCAATGATCTTTGATACCTTACCCAAATTACCTTTCTCATGACTTTTTGATGTTCATTTACTTTTATTTTCACATTCTCAACTGTATTAATAGAATCTGTGGCTCAAATAGAGACCCTATGAAAAGATGTTTAATGTCCATTCACTTTTATTCACATTTTCAACTGTCAAACACGAGTTAATATCAATCCTTTAGTGACACTGAGCAAACAATAATTGAAAGATTGTGTAAACCCTGTGGCTGAGACTTTATTTGTGCTCAGAAATGATGAGTTGATGAACGGTAGAAGTATTTCAGCTGTTCTTGACACGTAACAATTACTTGTATCGTGGCCATTGTACGTTTA
Organism: Pachyrhizus erosus; assembly: GCA_026544285.1. Classification (NCBI taxonomy): domain Eukaryota; kingdom Viridiplantae; phylum Streptophyta; class Magnoliopsida; order Fabales; family Fabaceae; genus Pachyrhizus; species Pachyrhizus erosus. Next base: position 9,262 of record JAMLFT010003556.1, on the reverse strand, counting down.
ATTGATTGAATGATTTTTAATATTTTAATATATGCATTTAGTAAAGAAGAGTTGATCATAGGATGGATGCAAACAAAATACTACAAGATACTGCAGAAATTTTACCTATGGATATGGAAGAAAATGGATGCCTGGTTAATAAATTCACTTATAATATCTTCGTCCAATGATTTCTTCAGATAATGAACGCCTTGCAGCAGAGCTCAATACCACAAAATTGCTTATCAATTACTAGTCCACTTGTACAGAAGATAATGCATGTCAAGATTTTCTGCGGGAAGTTTGTTTGAATCTAACCTCTTAATTCATTGTTTTACTTTGAGTTCATATTTGACACTTTTAGAAGTTGCGTGATCTCTACACTATATAACACTGATTCCAAAGTTATCTGGGTAGTAGAATTAATGAGAAAAAAATTATGTCAATTTTTATAGACCCACATGTAATAATGTTTTGCACGCTAATTATGTATATATGTAATAAGATGAAAGATATCCACATGAAATTGAAAACTGCATAACGTCTTTAATCAATTATTATTTTGATAATGTGAAATATAATTCTTCAAGGTCATGAATTATTTTAAAATTTGAAATACAAAGGATTTTCAGTTGGTCCTATACCCTAATAGATATGCTTATCAATTGATTGTCCCACAAAGCTTTTCTTCCTTTTCCACCACCAATGATTAAGAGCAGCTATCTTACTTCAACTCATTGTAAAGTCATCATCTCTCCCACCAATGATGCATGTGTTATTAGGATGTTTCAGGAGTTGGGTCAAAGTGGGAATTTGCGTGTTATGACCCAACCCAACTCATACAACGTGGGTCACGTGTGGATACATAAGTTGGGTATGAACAAAGTTTGAGTAACATTGCAAACCTGCAAGATAAGGATGGGATGGTGAGTTTGAAAAGTTTCAATTCACAAGACTCGACTCTACCCAAATTTTTTTTTTAATAAAGCATTTATTTAATGCATTATTGTTTACTTTATATATTTAAATATCGAGATTGGGGAATTTGTATGAAATTCTAAGTTACTGACCAAAAGAAAAACTATTAAGAATTATTAACAGAATTTATTTTGAAAAGATAAAAAAAAAAAAAAAAAAGAAGCTCTAATCAACTTCTTAAACATGGTTGATGGATTAATATATGTACCCGCCCCTCTCAATTATGATTAAAGAGATGGAAAATGCTAACGAATCAAAAATATAAATTTTTTTTATAAAAGTGTAACAGCATATTTTTCCCATAATTTTCAATACACTCTTCTAATAAATAAAATCTATTAATTAATTACTCAGTTAGCGTCTTGAAGACGTTCAAGAAATTTAGCAATATATTTTATTCAGCACTAGTCTAACTAAGAAAGCAAAATATCCGGCATATAAATCTTGAATTTATGGGAAGTTTTAAAAGATCAGCCATGGTTTGTTAATTTGTAAAGATTTCAACACTCAAATCAGTGTTTACAAGAACGAAAAAAATAAAATAAAAAGATAAAAAAAAGTGTGTATGCACGATGTCATTTATAGTAGTATAAAACTTGTCTAACAATCTCTACGTGTCACTGTCTGATGCATTGTGGATGCATTTTTTTCATCTAATGTCTTTTATTTTATTTCTGCTCCTTTTTTTATTTTTTGTTAATCAAGCTTATACCTAAATCACTTCTTTTAGTGTTAGGATGGTGTCATTGGTGCAAGCGTATGAGAAGTGCATTCATAAAGAATCCCGCAACTTTTTATGTTCATTCTTATACGGCACATTATGGTGCTTTACACTTACACTAATTAGTGTTTGCAAGCCATAGGAAACCTGCTCAAGTAGGGTTCAATATTGCCATGATGTTCTTTATTGGGCACCATTGCTTCTGCACCAACATGTTTGTTTTGTCCTATCGGTTGGTTATGTAGGTCAAAATTGACTCATATCATTGCCCAGGATAACTTCAATCTAATTTATTAACTCATAACAATTGATTTTATTCAGTTAACTTAGTTAAGTTCATATAATCTTATCCATTCAGTTAGTGTTACATATTAGTTTGGATAATTCTCATACATACAACACATATTAATATTATAGTGAAATAATTAAATATAAATTATTATATTTTATTTTGAATAGTTAAAATTAAAATACATAAATTTTTTTAAAATTACATGATTTTTTAATTGAACACATGCTATTAAATTTTAATCATTTATATATAATTATAAGATCTAATTTTAGTCAAAAATTTAGTTAATTTTTTTTAATTATATTTTTTTTATTTATAATACTTAAATTTAAAATCTTATTTATAAATATTCAAACTTAATTTTATTCATATTAATATAATATTATTTCTTTCTTAAATTCATTTATTATAATTGCATCTAATTAATAACCTCAATCATAATAACAGTCTAACATGATCCCTATACATTATACAGTAGTAAGAAATTTTGTTCCCCCCATTTTGTAATGAGGTAAGTGGGTAACAGCCCAAAAAAGAAATTAAATTATAGAAGCCTCTCATTATCAAAAAAACTCTGGTGCCTTTCCAATGTAATAATTGTATCTGTGACATTTGAACAATATTTATTTATTTCTAAATGAAAAATAGAAAAATAGGATAGGTTACTGTCAAATCAAATAATGAATGAAGCTTAACCACCATAAACTTAGCAGTCTCCATCCTGACTCCTGGCCGCATCATTTTGTTACCATCTAAATGCAGGGCTGGCCCTCAGTCTTTCAAGCTAGGCTAAAAAAGCTGTTTATTATTAAAATGTGACATTTAATTAAAAAATTATTTTATTATTTATTAATTTTTTAATATATTACATTTATATTGAATAAAATTTTAAATTATTATGATATATCATAATAGATTTAAAATATATTTTTTTTAATAATAAAAAAATAAACAAAAATTTAAATTATAAAAAAAATTAAAAATTAATATATTAATAATAAATAAATAAAAATATATGTATATTTTAATGATATTTTATCGATGATAGATGATAATAGTAATTGAACAGTATAAAATTAAATAAATATATAAAATATAAATTATTTAGTGAAATCTCTTTTCACTCGTATTTTATGAAATAATGAACATTACGCAAATAAACTTCAAAGTGGATTGGTCTGAATCATTTTAAAAGTCACAGTCCCGAGGGCTTTGTGAAGATAAGTATAATTATTATAAGCTATATTATATTGTACCCTAATAGAGTCTCTGATGGGCTCAACTAAGTCCATTACAGATAACAGACATTGGACTAACGTTTCAAAGCCCAATTTTTGGTATCCTCAGGTTGGGCCAATCGATGAAGTTCATTCCGTCTTCTGTTTCACTTTTACTAAAGGGGGAGATTTCATTTTTTTATTTTTTATTTTGGTGAATCATCATTATCATGGGCATGCCAGTATAAAAATGTAAGCATCAAATAATACTTTTAAAATAATAAGTTAGTGTGTTTAATACAATCATAATCTGAAAGTAAGGAGATGCAGTTATTTTTTATTTTTAAAAAATCTACAAATGAGCGAGTGATAGGAGAAGTTTATGATTCTTCTTTTAAGTATTCATATTTAAATCATTAGATGAGTAATTAACTACACTAATTTTAGAAAAAAAATTAAAAAAATTAAAAATGATATTTCATTTAAGGGAGTATATATTTTTAATTAAAAGTTAAAGAGGAGAGAAGTTCATCAATTTCAAAGTCAAAAACATATGATATAGGAATTTACGGCGATTCAATTTTCAAACGAATAATTTATTTATCAATAAAAAGTCATTAAACACAAAATGAAACTGAAATTCTTTTGTTTGATTTACTTACTAATTGTTGTATTCATAGTTGAAGGGAAAAATCAGTAATAATGTGGCCATACCAGAATCGGAATGGAAGCAGTACACTTAATTCGGCCACATTGAACTTGGCAAAGATTGCTGCAGTCTATCCATTTTTTTTTTTAAAAAGAAAATTATGCATACTTTTCATTAAGTATTTTAAACACTGGAATCTGTTTATTAGTAATAAAAGGCAAAACCTTTATTACATTACAAATAAAAAATACTAATAACAATTGTACTCCTTTAAGTTATTAAAAATAATAGAGAAAATATATTAAAATTCTCTCATGATATCCTTAAAGGATTTATCTAATTGACCATGGTTCATATGTTGTTGTTTTTTATTTGTTTATAACTCATGCTTACATTGTTCATTCAATTATAGACTCTTTCATCAGCCTTGTATGTTGTTTCTGGATATTTAGGTCAAATTGAGCTCTCAAGATTAGAGATGGCAACAGGATGCATTTGGTTCTCTTAATTTCTATTGCAGCAAAAGGTGAGAGAACTAAGAGTTTCAATATAAAAAAGTTAATATTAAAATTTTAATACTCGTCTTCATTATTGAATTTTATGAGATTCGACCATGAAAATCCATTATATTATTTTTATAATTTTAATTTATTTATATATTTTTAAATAAATTATATATTTAGCTATTAATTATATTTTAAATTTAATCACTATATAAAGAATAACAAATAACAAAAAAATAAAGATAAAAAATTAAAAAATTAAATTATAATTTTAGTTAAATATATCAATTTAAGTTTATTATTTAATTATTATTATAATTTAAATTATTTAATTATTAAGTTAATTAATTTATATTTTAATAAATTATAACGATAAAATCTTTAATAAATATTTATGTATACATATGTTATGACAAAAATATTATAAAAAGATATGTAATTATAACAAGTATAGGCATTTATAAGAATTTATTTTGTTTATACTCTCATTTAAAAAAGTCAAATAATATTCATATTTATATTTATATTCGGTTAAAATAATTACTTTTTATAAAAATCAAGATGAGTTTAAAATAAAATTTACAAATTTAAATTTATTTATTATGTCTACTCAAAATCAAATATATGAAAAATATAACTTTTTTTTTTTCATTTTATTACATTTAGTAGAACTAAGTGTAGGTATCCTGGTCACAAAAATTGAGTAGAGTAACGAAGAAGTTGTAAAGTTTATAAAACTACAGAGCTCTATGTCTATACTTAAAAATAATACTGCCTTATCATTAGAACAAAATGAATCCCTTTAATCTCACTTCCAAAACACAAATAATTTTTAAAGACCAATCTTCCAAAATTAATTCCACCCAATGGCAAGTACGAAAGCAGTGCATGATTGGTTGAGTTGAATGTGATTCTCTGATACAGTTGTACATGCAGCGAAATAAGCTACGAATATTAATCTGCAACATAAAAGAGGTAGTTGAAAAATAGATGGTAATTACCAGCCAAAGTTGCAGTACTCTCGTACATATTCATATGTGCATACAATACACATATATATTCATGGCCATAGTTAACAGTACAACAAGAAACGTGCATGCAGTTGGGAACACGACACAACCTAACACTTTAAAAGGCTTCACAGAAGCGAACCAAGTTATAATGCTATTAGCTACCTGTTCTATTGTCAGTTGAACTACTTGATTCAATTATGGCTCATTAGCTTCCTCCTCCTCCTCTTAATGCTTCTTCTTCTGCCCATGCACCCACATGCTGATGCCCATTAACAATTTTTTTGCTCTTTATATCATATATATATCTATATATATATGCCAATTTGAACTTTGGAGAGTTCTTATATACATTAATTGTGGCCTGTGGAATGATGAGTACTGCCTAGCTGCTGCATGTGTGTACACACAAAAATGTGAAGTAAATAAATTAACAAGACATAAATGGGAATGCCCATTAATTATGACACTCTTTCCTCTTTTTATTTTTCATTGAGTAGAACTGTAGAAGTATTTTCGCAAAAGACACTTGTTATCTCATGATTATTAATTCTTGTAGAAAATGAAAATCATATCTAATTTATTTAAACAAAGTTTCAAGTGAGATTAAGGTGAATTTAGTTAAATATTTATTTAATGAGTTTTTTGTAAACACAATTTTTTATTAAGAGACAAAATATTAGAGGTACTCTAACTGTTCTACAGAAGTCTTATAAAGACATGTAAAAAAAGATACAGAATGACTACAAGGTCAATACACTAAAAAAAAAAAAATTGAACTTTGGTTGTCTCTGTCATAAACTATATTTACGATCTAACTTTTTTATTAATTCCAAAAAACTATTGAAGTCGAAGGACATATCCTAAAACACAATTTTGTTAGACTTAATAAACCAAGTAGATCGTACCAACGTCAGAAAAGATTACGAGCCAGACGCAACTTTTTTCTTAAAAGAAAACTAAATTGGAATGCAGCGAATAAAAGTGTCATTATTTAATGAATTATAATTAAATGAATTTATTTATAAGTTTCATTGTGAAATTTGTTAAAATAAGTTAAAAACTGTATTTTGGTAAATTTCTTTGTAAAATTTATCAAAATAAAATATAAAAAACAAATTTAATTATAAGTCACTTTCTAAATTCAAACAAAATTTCAAATATCTCTTATAGTGTACGGAAGAAAAAAGAAAATGATGTAAAATTAAGATGAGAAAGAGGGTATCACTCTCACCCATCATTTGTAAGAAAGGAGAAGAAGAAATCAAATTGAGGCTAATGACTTAAACAAGAAGTTTTGGATCAATTAATGTTTAACAAGAAGATTAGTTTTGATTCAAAGCCTATATATGAAGTAGCAGTGGTGGAGAAAAATTAGTATACGTTACACTTGGATAAAACAAAGTCAACTCAAAAAGAGACAACACGCTTCGTTGTTTGTTTTTTTTTTTTCTTTTCAACTACTTCAATTTGATAATCTCAAAACAAATAGCAAAAATAAAAGGCAATGGTCTGGACCATCCAACTTAATATGTTACTGAATTTAAGAAGTGTTGTTTAAGGCACACGGTGATCACGACCTGCCTCTCACATTGCTAGTCAGAGGTTGCTCCCCAATCTTCTCTCTTCCTTAAAAGGAGAAAAAGACTCTTTTGAATATCACTGTGCATGGAAGATTTTTTTCTTCTTGTATATATTTAATTTGCAAAATTCATATTTAACATGTCATAAATACATTTTATTTATTTTTGAGAGAGAAAAAATAATATATCTATTGATAATATAATATTATTTTTAGTAATATCTCTTAAGATTTTTTCAGATTACACATAATTTTTTTTATTTTAAAAAAATTAATGTATATATAAAAATATATAAGTGTAATATTTTTAAATATTAAAAAAATTAATGTAAAAATAAAAAAATGATATTAAATATAGTTCATGTAAAATATAGAAATTTTTATTATAATTTATTTAATTATTTTATAATATTATTTAATTATAAATTATCATATACAATAAATTTATTAAATTATAATAATGATTTTGAGAGTTATAATTATGATGGATTAACAGTCTAAAAGTTCATGTACGTTGTATAAAAAATAAAAAATAAAAATAATTAGAGGCTTTGATTATAGATTATTAAACTAGCTAATATTAATCATAAAAAAATTGTTTCGTAAATTATATATGCAATGTGAAAAATAAGATTGTGCAATATTAATTGGAAGGGATTTACAAGTTTTTAATCTTTAATACACCTATGAATAAAAAAATCATTAATATATTTAGTTATTGTGGCTTTTAAAGCAATTCTGCAATGGTGCAAAGGAAAAGTAAAGACACACATATATATACGTACAGTTATATTTCTGTGTATATTTATCTACTCTTATTTAGATAGGTATGCATATGGGTTAAATTTTTCGAACCCGTAGAGTTTTAATGCTGAAAAATCTTCTTCACCAACTGCGTAAATGCTACACTGCTTTCATCAAAATTATTGAGCGAAAATTGGAGTGTGCTGGCTCTGGAGTTTGAACAACCAACAAGTGTACATGCATAACTCTATGCTCTCAGTCATCACTAAAAGTTTAATCAGCAATGATTGTCTGCAAATCATAATGAATCGTTGAATTTTCTTTTTATTTCTTAATTAAGCAGTTGAAGTGATCTTATCAGTATTTAAATGAATCACTTTTGGTTTGTCTCCTCTGATTAACCATGTGACATGTCAATTTGTTGGAAAGATAATTGTTCCTTTTATACTGTTTAGGTTTCAGCAATGAGTATTCTAATAACACTTATTAATAAACTAAAAAATATTAAATAAAATAATGTATTTTATATGTTATAATTTCAAAAGTTGTATTTTAATGCCCTTTACAAACACTCGATGCAACTTTAATTTGAACTAATAATCTAATTTTTATACAATGTGAATGTAAAGATTGTTTTAGTGTGAATCAACTATCAAATATCATTCTAACACTGATTTTTAAAGTTGTTAATACAAAAATAAACAAACTTAACATACATAAAAATCTGTCATTATTAGATAATAGTATAAAAAATTATTGAAAAAAATTCAAATTTCACAACAGTTAAAAATAGTATTAAAATAATTTTTATGTTATAAATCAATTTTACAAGATTTAGTTAAGTACAAACTTACATTTTAAAATAGTACTACATTCTATTGTAAATTCATTAAAAGTTAACCAAATTGTAAGAAAAACTTTTACATTATCATTCTATTTTTATTAAATTGTTAGAATATTTAATGATATTTAACGTTTTGTTTGTATTATCTATCATTTCCGGACCACAAAGCGCATTATAAGAAAATGAATTTGATATGACAATTTTTTATGGTCATGCATTCATTATTGGTATAATTTACATTTTAGCTACTATAGTTGTCGATAAATGCTGTTTACGTTAGCTAATTAATACATCAAAATTATTGACAAGATAGACATAAGTAATTTTATGTCATTTTTCTCGAAGTAATGGCGCATAATTTACCAGTTACTTATTTATTTGCAATTAATCCCATGCTGAAATTTATCAACAACTGAACTATCAATAATATATATTTATTAGAAAAATAAAATAAAGCATAACTTTTAGCAACGGTATTGATTGTCAGTAATACAACTTTTTATGTGTGACAATATTAGCATATTATCAACGATTTTTTACTACGGTAATTGCGTCAGCATACGTTTTTATCAAAAACTTGATTGTTAGTAATGACATACTAATGCTCATTCATGGTAACTATTGGTGAATATGCCAAGACATTCTTACTATTTTTTTTCTTATTTTTTATTTTAAAAAAAGTTTAACAGTTATAAATGGTTTACATTATTAATTAATTAAAAAAAATTATTTAATATAATTTT
>JAMLFT010003555.1:0-21755 GCA_026544285.1 Pachyrhizus erosus | reverse complement strand
ATTAATTTATAAAATTTGTTATAAAATGTCGTTTAATCACAAATAATAATTTATGATATATTAAAAATTTTGAATCTTAAATTAAATTAATTATTTATAACAATTACTCTAATTTATATATTTTATAACTCTTAAATAACATATATAATAAATATAAATTAAAACAGCAACATTATAATTTTAAAATAAGAAAAAGAACACTTAACTCTCTTATATTTTATCTTTTTTATAAATAAATATCCTAAACTTTAATTTTATCTTAATTGATTCATTGGACACCATGAAATTTAATTTTATTCTAATTAATCCTTAAATTTTATTTTTTTATAAATAAAACTTTAAACTTTAATTATATTCTTATTGATTATGAAAATTTATCTTTTTTAACAAATAATATTTTTATTATATTAGAGTTAAATGATTTATTTTATCTTTTTCTTCATTTGTTATAATTCATCTCATTATATATTAAAATATAATAAAAATATGAATTTAAAATAAAAATAATTAAAAATATTATTATTATTTATTTAATTTGATTCTAAATAATAAAATAATCTTTATTTACATATGAAAACGCAATAAAATTTAGAATTAACAAATTAGATAAAAAAATCAATGTTTTTTATTTATATTTTTATTATATTTAATATATAATGAAATAAATTATAATATATGAAAAAATAATAATAAATTAATGATATTTAAGATAAATCACTTAATTCTAACATAATAAAAAAAAATTACTTTGCAGTCATAAAAAATAAATTTTAATAATCAATTAAAATATAACTAAAATTTAATATGTCTATTTATAAAAAAAATTAAACATTTATTGAAATGAAATTAAACTTCATAATATTTATATATAAATGAGATAAATTTTTACGATTAATTAAGATAAAATTAAAGTTAAAAATATTTATTCATAAAAAATATTAAATTTAAAAGAGTCATATATATATTTTTTAAATATAATAACAAATGTGTAGATCGCATATATGATTGTAATTATGTTAATCAATTTATATATATATATATATATATATATAAAGTATAAAAAGATTAAAGATATATTAAAAAATTGTAAATTGTAAACTCAACACTGGAATGAGAACATGACGGAGGCTACATGTACGAGTTATCACACTATTCGTGAAGGAAAAGAAAAATAACATAATTCGATCTTAACCGTTGGATAGAGATTGAACAGTAATCTTTTTACGGAAGTATACCGAATGCATCAATTTTGAACACACCAAATCTTAATCCAAATCCGAAGGAATGGGTTTAAGCGTTTCGAATCACTTTAGGGTTTAATTTTCCCGGGGGCCACCGCACGTGACGGAAGGTGCATGTGAGAGGGTTGGATCCGCTTCACGCCGGTAACACCCCGTTTTGTTGAGTCAAATATTCATATTAACAACTCCATCTATGATTCGAATTTGGATTACTGGTTGTGTTTGAATGAAATGCTGTGATTCCTCCCAATTTTCATTCCGGTAATTTGCGAAATTGTATTCAAATCATATTTCTCTGAAACCCCTTTCTTTTCTTCTTTTAATGGATCAGATGGCTTTGAGAGGGGTTTGGCAACTTAACAAGCTGATTGTCAGCTATTGCGACTGGGGCGGAAGTAGCAGAGGAATAAGGTACAAATACAACCTTATGCCTTCAATTTAATGTATATAATGCCCATATTCACATTTATGTCAATGGGAATGATAAAGCTTTTATTTTTATTTTTTTGGTATCTGGGTTTATAGGTTTTCTAAATTACTATATTGGTCTTTATTTGTTTACAACATTGCAAATTTGCAATCAATCTTTGAAGCCATTTTTGTGAGTTTTGAAAGGATGGAGTGGAATACTTCATAAATGTTCTTGTCATCATGATTCTTATATGATGGTATGTAATTTAATGAGTGGATACCTGATATCTTCAAATAATTGAGGTTGGTTACAGTCTTACATAGTTGCATATCTTCTAAGATAACAAGGTTTTAATCAGATTTGTTTTCTTCGGAATGGAACTTCATGTTGAGCATCATCATTTTCTCTTCAGACTGGGAAATTTTATGAATTACAACTTGTTCTTGCTTGTGTGGTGCATTTGCAGGCATCTTTGGGTTTTTTGTTTTTTGTTCCTTATTGGCTGTGAGTTCATGCCAATCATAATCTTTTAACAGTAAGTTTTAAATCAACTGTATTTCTTGATAATCACATTTCTCTTTTGATTGCCTTGCATTATACCTAGTATAGGCTTGGAACCAGAACGATGATAATAACTATCTTTTTCATTTGTTCTCCTACTTTGAACTGGGGGATTCTCACTTTAGTTTTAAATATTTAATAGGGCATTTATGGAGTCTCATTTGCCTGCGTTTAAGGAGAAGAATCCTCAATTAGAGGTGGTTACTGAACTCATTCGTGGTCAGCATCCACATCTGAAGGGCTTTTACAGTATGATTCTTGTTCTCACTTTTAGCTTCGTTACTAAATTTATCTGAGTTGTAATTGATGATTCTCTTATGCTGTTGCATGTGACTGAATGCTGGGTGGTAAAAATAAACAAGAAAATTTAGCTCTATTTCTCTATATAGTTGCTATGGATGAGTGGAAATACTCGGCAAGATAGGATTAGAAAGGAATGCATTAGAGATAAAGTTAGGATAGCATCTATCTTGACAAAATGATACTACAATCTTTTAGGAGTTTTGGGTGCGTGGACAAGATCTGATATGGTGACTCAGCTTATGGTGTCATTTGATTTGTGTAGCTAATCCCACCTAGTGGGAATAGGTTTTCGTTGTTGTGATTGATGGTTCTCATATGAAATGCAGAGAACAAGAATCAGCGAGTGATATGTGTGAAGAATATGGATCCAGAAGACATACTTTTGCATGCAACCAGGCTAAGAAATGCATTGGGAAGGAAGGTAGTGAAATTGAGGACAAGACACGTAACCAAACATCCCAGTGTGCAAGGTACTTGGACAACTGCTGTGCAGTATTAAGATAGAAAATCAGGTGTATGAGAAAGTTGCTTTTCTTAAGGTGAATTAATCAATTTATGACTAGTGGGTATAAGTTATCATGTATCTGGCACATTTTCCAGTTTTTCCATAATTTTGTGTTATTTTCGGGGTAGCATTGTTTGCTTCCCAATGATGAATCTAATGAGAAAAATTGAAAAAGCACGATAAAAATGATGATTGTTGTTTCCGTTTGAAGGTGTTTGTTAAGTGGAGTGTTGCAGTGGGCCGTTTGATGGAAGAAATGTTTTCGTCTAAAATAATTGCTTCAGGATACATGATTCTCATGTTTGGCCGATAAAAAGGAAAAAAGAAAGTAAGAAACTGAAACAAATAATTTGGAAATAAATAAATTTGTTGGTAATCGAAATTTACCAGCTAAATTCTGACCTTTTTCGATCTTAAATAATCTCGATTGTGAAGGCCAAGCGGTCACCGTTCCACAGGTTAAGGTTGTGACAGACAACTCGTATGTTTGTGAAACTTGATGATTGACATTTTGGCCCTTATCGTTTGCGAATGATTGTGAAGGCTCCATACTACTGACACTTTTGTCAGACCATAGTTGCACGAGTCAGTTGTAGTCGAGGCTAGGTGAAAGGAACTTCAAATTTTTGGTATTTGTCTCACACCAAGCATGCCCAAAAGCATATTTGACTAAAACAAACACAAGTATCTACTACGATCGGCTGATTATATTAGCTTGTTAAGCTGACTAACATAATGATTTCCTTGTTGACTAGGCAATTTTGCTAAGGAAAGGAATTTGTTCCTTTGTTGTAATTTGTAAAGGAGATTGTTCCTCATCTGTAAGTTTGTTATTCGACAAAACACTTATAATGAAATATGACCAAGTTTGTTGAGAAGATAAACTGAATTCTAAATCAACATTGAAATTAAATGAGAGTAAATAGTAATTCTAAAAAATTGCAATTAATGATATAAAGTTGTAAAAAGCTTGAAAGTAAGGAATGAAAGAAAATGCGGATTTATGTTTGGTTTTTGTGTTGCAAGCCTTTTACAATGTGTTAAAAAATTTGATATTTATTTGTGTCATTTTTTTAACTCACCTATACAATATTGTTGGATCATGTCCAATAACAATATGAATTGTAAGGTGGATTATACTAATAATTTCATACAAAAAATAGTCGATCAACTAATCCACATAAAATGTCTTAGTTGGACATCTCGACTACATCTTATCTTTTAGGAAACTGGATCTTTATCTTCATTTGATCTTCCTTGGACGACTGCATGACTTTAAACGTGCATCCTCTACTCTTGATTCGTAACAAAATTGCTTGATTTGATTTTGATCCCTTTTCCTAGAGAATATAGAAAGCAATTACATAGCTGCTTTTTGTCATTTCTACTTGGTGCATCGATTTTAGATTCCCTTGCAACAATTGAATGTCTTAGGGTTAATATAGTATTCTTCTAGTATTTTAGGGACTTCTCGAGACTTTAGAACTTAAATTACAAGTAAACCCTCTAGTTGGTTCTTCAGAATTATACACATTGTAGCATTAGCCTTCTAATAATTTGTTATAAATAATAAAATTAAAATTGATCCTCGTGAGAGCATATCATAAATAAGAGCATGCTGTCGTGAGAAGAATTAACCTTCCTCTCAGTTCTAGCGCACTTATTAGACATATCCCCGTATCTATAGATGACATAGAAATAGAGGGGATAGATTGCATAATACTTTAGACTTAAAATTCATCGAACTTATTTTGTACTCGCACTACACTAGGATGAAAAAAGTAGAGAGGAAAGAAGTGAGGCAGGAAGTAGTAAAGAGAATGCTATCGAAGTAAAACAGAGACTCTAAAAAGAAGCTGTGCACGAGAGAAGGTTAAAGGCATGCATCAGAATTTTTTTCGCAGCGTGTTGCTTCTCCAGTTTTCTAATTTCTTCATTGGATTATCAGTAGCATATCTTCATCGCCCAAACTGTTATCTGAACTAAAGATAATGCATTTGTGTCTTTCCTCCCTCTTTCTTACTTTATGTTTTTTTAATTCGATTTACCCACCCTCCACAATGTCTAGCTGTAGTTGCACCCACCCCCACCTGAATATTAATTTCTATTGCATATTTCTTATTTTAATAGTAGTTTGTTTTTTAATCTGTGTCGCATACTTGTATTATATAGTATTAATAAAACATCAGTATTTAAAAAAATTATTAGTGTTTTAATTATTAATTTATTATCATGTAAGTAAAAATTAATCTTGCAAAAACCATACCAATAGTTTTTATAATTTAAATAATTTTTTTAATAAAAATTAATTATTGTTAAAAAAAATAGGAAATGGTTTACAATTTTTATTTTATTTTTAGTAATGTTTAAAAAGTAAAAAAAAAATACATTTTTAATTCAGATTTGTAGATGATAGTTATTTCCAATTTCTATTTTATATTTATTAATATTTAATAAATATGTTCTTAATTTGAATGTTTTGAATATATATCTTGAATGCCTCATATCTTATATTTTCAAAAATTGACATCGTCGTATCGGATACTTATTGTATCTGATATCATATCCCTGCATCATAGGTAGACAATCACAACAGGGATATACAGCACACGCACAAGATTATAAAATGCCGTTTATCACGAAATAGCATATTCTGTTTTATCCTCCAATAACAATTTATCCACTTTGCAGATGAGTAGTATTTGGCTCAGCTTGAAACTTGTGGAAAAAATACAAGAATGAAGTAGATTAATTTCTTAGACATTATTCCCTATTGAGAAGTTGTAGAAACAGACTAAGAACATAACTCCGAAATAAGCAACAGCTGAAATGGAATGTAAAAATTACAGTTACAATATATGTTGCATTTCAACCTTATGCTGCCATCCTTGATTCACCTGTATATTACAATATTCACAAACAAAATTGCGTTTACAGATGATGACATATCTAGAGAAATCTTTATGTACCTCTTTGAAACAAAAAACTTGATCGAGTGATTATGGTTTGCATAAATTGCTCTCTTGATAGTAGTTGAATATGCTACTGACACTATCAAGAAATTAAGCAATAGTATGAACTTAGCTCATAATGGCTGAAGTTCTTGCTCGGAAACAGCCGCATCCACTGGCTTGTACGAATGCAAACTTTGCTGTCTTCTTTTCCAAATTAAGAACGTTCCTAATATTGACAATCCTAGAAGCAATGCGAACAAAACAGCTAAACTCACGACCAAGAAGTATTGTTGCCACCAATTCCTGCATCATTATAGACAAGTGTGTAAAATGGTTGTATAGATAAGGCAAATTCAATAATCAGAAAATTTTACTGCTTACCAGTGGCATTCGGTTCAATATTATAAAATTTATCTCTAAATGCAAGGTTGTGTGGATCATGTTACAAAATTTATTTCTAAACAATGCCCTTGCACACGCAAATTAAATGGAATGTCTAACTTAGAATTTCTCGTTTCAATGATAGCATGTAGCAGAAAACAGAGCACTATCACCAAGACCAGTAAGGCCTACAGCAGCAAATTCTATAGCAACGGAGAGAGAAAGAATTCCTAAAGTTAGCTTTCCAAGGGAAGAGAGTATTCTGTTCTATTCTGGTTATAACACAACAACCTAAGGCAGAAGAGCTTTCTTGAAAAGGTCAAAGGATTAGGTAATCCACTTCACTTATCGTGACAAAGCTTATTTATCTCATAAATTAGCTAAATAAACTAACAAAAATGTAATGTCATAAAATATAAGACTAAAACTAAATTAATAGTTTCAACTAATATACTTCATTTTATCTCTCAACTATGCTTCAAAGAAGGCACACGATATATCAGACACCAAGACAGTAAAACCCAAATAGGGACAAAACACAAAATAGACAAATGCATAAAATAGTTATAATCCATATACACACATACGGGGCATATCCAGAAAGAGCACGAGAGGTGAGAAGAGCTCATCTTTAACATTTGGTTTAATGTGCATGGTCGAGATTTACTCCTCACTATTAATTGATACAACTATGATGAGCTTGTGTGTGTGAATACATCAATAAACTAACTTAAATGAAAAGAAAAATAAATTGTCCAGCGAGTTAATTTTAGAACATGTACAAAAAAGTCTCTTGATACTTTATATCTCTGACTTCTGAGTACTGTTTAGACTGTTTTGAAGTGTTTCTGCTCCATAGCTCTCCACCCTTGCATCCAATACCTTTTCTCTTAGCTATCTCTTTTATCAAACTTGTATTCTTTTCATAAAAGTATCTTTTAATCCTTATTCCTACATCTCCTAGTACCCTACTACTCAATTAGAAGGAAAGGTAACAAAAAAGTAAAAGGGCTGTACCATGGCTATGATTAAAGGTTATCTAAAATCCAAACACAAATTTGTTTCCACAGCTTCAAAAAGAGAATGCAATCAGTTGCATCTAGAATCAATGGTATGTATTTGCAAAATATCAGACATGCACAATATATAACATGAGTTATGTTGAATTAATACATGAAACCAACTGTAACAAAAAAAAAAAAAAGGGATGAAACCAACCACAACAAAAGATGAAAACAAATACAGATGGTATGGAACGGATAACATTCAAAATTTAAGGCCTTTTCCCTTTCAAGAAAAAACTTACTTTGATGGAGGCTCAACACTCCAATCAATCAACTTATAATTTCCAAAGGTGCCAGGAAGTTGGATGTGATGTTCAGCAAGCCGGGCAATTATATTCTGCATAGAAAATCATCATCAAATGGGGCAGTCTTCATACAAATGGAGGTGCAAAAATGTCAGCTTACCATTGCAGTAGTGTTAGAAATGTAATGAGCATATGGTTTTGGGGTTATGGCCCATTTACTTAGGGAATTATTTCCAGTAGATGTAAAATTCAACAAGTGAACCTACAAACATCCATCATAAACAAAAAACACATTAGTGTAAATTGACTGAAAATGGATAGTTTATTTGGCTACTTTGGATATCCCCACATATTATTAGAACCTTAAACTTAGGACAGCTACCAAAATCCCCAACCTATCCTACTAACCGGAGCTAGCCATGCTATGTACATGTATATTTTTATCAAACATTTTTTAACTTCACTATAATTGTTATTTTAACTTAATTATGCAACAAATAATCACACAACGTAGTAATAATTTTCTGACCTGGGAAGTATTAACATCTAACCCATGAGCAAAGAATCCAGCCAATTCTGAAATGTGAGGCTTCATATCCACATAACTGATGTTAAAGGAAATTACCATTGTTATTTGTGCAATTTTGAGTTCACCTGAGCATGAGTTAATTAAAGTAAATTAGTCATCAATGAGTTTAAGCATCAAAAGAAATTGCACTAGTTACTGACATAAAAAGAATGATGAACTATGTTGTGAAATATACAACTTCTGATATGACCCATGTTAACACATAATGTCTCTGTATGTACTTTTAAACACATTTGAAGACTAGCAGCTCATAATACCTGAAGGAGCATTATGCTGCGACACAGATGGAGCAACTGAAGGCTCTAATGCTTCACTTAAATTTCCAACTTCTGAATTTGGAGGCAATGCTGATGGGGCAATGGATATCTGTAATCTTTCCCATAACTCAGCACAGTTTGTTTTCCAGAAACCAATTTTTGTCTGCTCACGATCATACATTACAAGAGTGTTTCGGACAATGATACCTATGCAAACAAAAATGGCAAGGGAATGATCACTAAAGAATTGCTGAAACATACCACAGAAGCTAGCTGTGTAATACAAAATTAGAGAGGAATACGATTTCACATGAAGTATAAAGCATGAAATGGATGAAGTTCCCAAAATCAAATAAGTTACCTCCTAAGAGAGTAGTTTGGTCATTTCCATTTTGGAAAATTCCCAGACAGTATGCACCTCGCACTTTTGAATGCTTTATAAAGAATGGCCCCATGAAAAATAGGGATTATGGAATCAGTAACATTTGATGAACAACTGTACCAGCCTATAATCACAGCTAAAGATACTAACAGTCTAATATAACTAACCCGGAACATGTAGTTTTCAGGTGACAGTGAGTACTTGTGACCATTTCCAAATACCATGTCAACAACTGGAAAACTTTTAGAGAGTTGAGAGACATCACTGAAAAACAATTAAAACTCAGGTTGTTAATTAAACTGCAATTAAAGAGTGATGTGAACTCTTAATGTAACAGACATACTTTCCAGCACCAGAAAAACATATATCATTATAATTTGGATCTGGACCACTGATTTGCTTGAGAGATTGAAGTTCCTTCACAATCTGCAAACCGAATAAGTACATAATCAGAATCATCAAGTCTATAAAATACAATTTTGTTGCTAAGACTTTGCCTTGAAAAAAAAAAAAAAAAAACACTTTAAATGATGCTCACTGATAAAAGAAAATTTAAATACTTCAAATCCTAATTTGCTTAGGACCACAATACCACATACAAAGAAACCATTAAAGAAGCCAAGAATCAACAGATTGGAGATTCTTCAAAGTATTTATAAGTCATAAAATGCACAATAAAAGTATGAAATAGATACTATGCCTATTTAAATGAAGAAAATCATTGATGATTCTTAAAACCTTTAAAATTTATTCAGGAAAGGTTAAACGGTATCAATCTTAGCATCCCATTCACTAGAAGCCACAAAAACAACCACCAAGGGCTGGCATTCAACAACATGGCACCAAATACTTGAGAAAGCATCCAAAACTGAATCAGATCTCTATACAGTTTTACATGCAATGATTTTAATTATACTAGGATAGGTAAAAACAGCTCAGAATATAAGTAACTCTTCCAAAGTCAATCAGCTAAATCTGTAAGAAATTCCTAAACGAATATCATCTGGAAAATTAGTGTAGATGTTCAAGTCCTTCAACTTCACTTATCACTTAGAAAGGTCAAATATGTTCAGAAGCAATGTCATATTATGATTCACCAACATCTAGAGGTTGCTCCTCTTCATGCAATAGAGAAGTCAAGGCCTCCCAAAATATTTAAAATTCAAAAAAATGTTACTTTACATGATAATTCTTACAGTATGTGTATACAGCTAGGCTGCTTTTAAGATGTCTCAAATTGGTTAGGCACATGGCCTAAATACTTCTTATAAAACTGGAATAATACTCTCCCTTGAAGTTTGAACTAACTTTTGGAATTGAGTTAGGCTCGGTGGTCCACTTCTAATATAATATCAGCCTATCCAATCTTAAGCCAAAATGCTCTTTATAAGACAATCATCCCCCACTCAAGCTAGCTTTTCAAGATGAGTTAGGCTGGTCCTTTGTAATAGCCTAAAAATTTTCAGTTTTTTCTTAAAGCTTCTTTTGTAATTACATATTGGCCTATTGAACAATTTATAGCTCCATGCCTGATAACATGAGACTCAAAAATTATAAAATGAAAGGTGAAACTATAAAAATGCAACTCCAAAAGCTTCATGTGAAAATATTTACGAAAGAACTTACCGCATCTTTAAATGCAAGAAATCCTGCTTCTGGTAGGTAAGCATACGTTGTACCACTATCCAAGACAGTCCCATGTTTCCCATCAAAAACATTTGCATTTAGAGGCAGTCGCTTCCCCGCAACATGTATCTCCTTCAAATCAATGTTGTAATATGGACTGTCGCCATCCCGAAACTAGAGTAAATGTGTGAGATTAATAAAATGCATTTGTTAAGAAAATGCATTACATCTCATATCTAGAAGGTAAGAATTTTGAAACACACCTACGAACAGGATCTGAATATGCAAAGACCATTTCTGAGGGCGGAGATATGCCACCGAGAACCATTGCACCCCCACCAACATCCATTCCACCATAGCATAGTGAGAATGAATCACTTATTTCATTTTTGTCAACAAGTTGATCCATGATACTAAGATCTCCACGGCCCAAACCCATGATGCCATCAGCATGCTGACTATAAAGATCACCAGTCTCAACATTTTCACAGCCAAAAACAGCACGCTGTGGAGCAAGCTCACTCTGATTTCCAAAGGATATGACATCCTCACCAAGAACACCACTGCTTGTACTCATTTCAGCATATTGTCTCTCATACACACACTGCATCCTGTCACTGTCACAGTTGCAATCAATTGTACATTTGACAGGTTGATAAGTGCTTGAAGATTCTGGCTGAAACTTTGGATCCTGTTAAGATAAAATTGCATAAATAAAATCTACTTGAGATAAAGTGGATGGACTTACACAGATAGATACAAGAAGTTTTAAAGATATTCTTTTACATCTCTTTGGTCCTGTTAAATCAAAATTGGACACATAAATCCAATCCACTACCACTCAAGATAAATTGGATCGGCAACAACTTAAACATGCATAGGTACAAGTTTTAAACAAAGTCATACTTATACATCTCTTTCTACATGAAAACGATGGCATTCAGAAACACATAGGAAGCACAATTTGTCTACTGCTTAATACAGATGGAAATCAAATCGGTTGGAGCAATCTTTGCAAAGCACTTGATGATGATAAGCATTTTTGTAGGCCTGGATTAGTTTTTTATGATAATATAACAACCTATTTTATTATGAAATCATATTTGAAGGCTGATATTGAATGACAGCCTTCAAATAGGTTAATAGGCCTACAACTTCAAGATCTCAAATAGGCATAGACAACAAATCAAAATTATTATAATGTTTATAAAATTAATAAATATATCCAGCATAAACAAAACAAGCATATTAAAAAACTAACACACACACAAACACAAACACCATCATGTTATCCTAACTAGGTCTTTTCAAAGGCCTAATCTTAACCAACTGAATAACTCAGGTAACAAACAGACCAAGACAAAAGAAGCAGAAAGCCAAATATGTTGCTGGCTTATCCACCCTATCTACTACCCTGAGGGTGTGCTTGCTGTAAGTAAACATGGAAAAGTAGAAAATGGAAGAATGAAACGAATGAAGCATTCTATTATCAGTATCTAGACTTTTATCATATCCAAATATCCTATCAATCTTCACTCCCTCATCGACACCTTTTCATTTTTACTCTCACAAAGAACATAGATGGCTAGTAGCGCATCAATACTTAAAAAACCTAGACCACAAACCAAAACGTCCTATCCTATAACACCCTAGGCACGTATTTTCACAATCACGATTCACCATCATATCTACAACACAATAATACGTAATTTAATTTTCGTTTTCCATTTGCCACCATATAGGAAACCAAATTAACATTGTTAAGGAAATCACACATAATCTAGATATGCAACATTATTACGTACGCAATAAATAAATAAATAATAACACAGGGAAGCATTACCTGGTGCCTGCCACATTGTTCGCAAGTGGAGCACGGAACATACGTGACAGTGCTCCCCGTATCAACAATAAGTGCAAACATCTGCGGAGGAGTACCGATCCAAAGCCGCGTCGTGTAATACCTAAACCATTCAATTCCACATACACATAAATAAATCTCGCATTTCTGAATTCAATTAAAAAAACGAAGAAGAAATGAAGCGCGTGAAACGACGACGTAAGAGGTTTACCCGTTGAGGAGGAGATCGTCATGGAGTCTCATGCGCGCGTTAGGGTGGCGTTGGGACTCGGATCCGTGGAGCTGGCGACGGGGATCGAGCGCTGACGTGGACGAATTCGGTGTGGAGAGGTACAGGGGAAGGACCATGGCAGGTCGAGAGCCGTGGTGGCGGTTGCGGAGGAGCGCGGTGTCGCCGGCGACGATGGCGATGATGAGGGTGAGGATGAGATGAGTGAGTGCCCGTGCCATGAGTTGGTGACTCGGGCTCGTCGAACGAATCGGGATCCGAGTTATGGTTCTTCCTGTGGTAACGGATCGAAGCGAACGAACGAACGAGAGAGAAAAAGAAGGATGGTGGAGAGTCTCTGTCTCTCTCTGAATTTGAGAAAGGAGGGAAGTCAAGTCAGCGTCCATGTGAAGGAAAGGTGATGAGATATATTAATTGGTTTCTGTTGCAGTTTTAAATATTTTAATTTTAGGTTTTTACTTTTTTTGGTTAATTTTATTTATTTATTTGTTCTTTGTTTACTTGTCTTCATTTTGATAATTCTGATTATTATTTGCTCTATTTTTTTATTTTTTATTTTATATTTTTAGTTAAATAATTTCTATGTATTATTAATATAATTAACTAATTAAAAATTTTGTTAGATATATTTTTAATTTTTAAAAATAAAAAATTAAATTACATTGATGTAAATTTATTAACTATTACACTAAATAAATATAATATTTATAATAATTTATACTTAAATAATAGATTAAAAATAATTTATGTTATCAGCATATAAATTATTTATTTTTATTATAAAAGTTATTTATTTTATTACAAATAATAATTTATAACTAAATAACAATATAAAATTATTAATATATTTAAATTAAGTCCAAATAATAATACTGAATTTAATTTATATGTATTTTTAACCAGTAATCCGTTATGTTTAAAAAATTAGTAATCCGTTAAGTTTCTATCTCTTATTATAAAACGACTGTGTTTTAAGGGGAAAAAAATAGATTATCTATTCATAAAATAAAATAATTTCATAATAATCATCTTAAAAATTATATTAATAATAATTTTGTATTTATTAATAATGTAAAAAATTATTTTTTTCAATACTTGGACATTAAACTCTTAATACATTCATACAATTACTAATTGATTATTTGTAATATTTATGAAAAAATAAAATAATCTTATTATGTGGATTGGTTGCTAGCACGGATTTGTTTAATATGGAAGTAACCATCACCACACGTTAAAAAAAGTGGAAATTCACTCCTTTTGTTGAGTATGCATCAAGTCAAGAAATACAAATTTTCTGCTAGTGCTAGCTGAGTTCTCGAACAAACAAGCCAAAATTTATAACTTTTTTCGATTTCAAAGCCAAACTAACTTCAACAACAATATTTGCCGCGGGTGTCGAAGTTTGGGGCACCAATTGCGCATCTGGTAAGATGGAAAACCGTTAAGTATCCACCAAGTAATATAATTCTGTATTTGCTCAAAATAGTATCATTAGAAGAGTAGAAGAATGAGTTAGGAAGTTTTTAGCATAATTTTTTTATGAAACATAAAAATTGATCATAAGGAGTTACACGTAAAGGATCATATTAGTTTAAACCAAACATAAAAAAAATATAAGTTTAAACTAACATCTATCATATATAATTATTTATTAATATATTTGAGAGTTTTTTTAATAAGTCATACACTCTTTTTTAGATTTAAGGATTTTTATTATTATTTTTCAAAATATTAAATATATTACTTAAATAAATCTAGAAAATATATTATTTATTGTTTAAAATTGATTAAGCAATTATGATTATACAAACAATGATGATTTATAAACAATGTTATATTATCTATTCTAATGATCAATTTTATTGAATAACGTTGATTTATTTAAAGCAACTCTTGTAAATAACAATGTTGGGAATAACTTAAGGAGTAATTTAGTTCATCTAAATATAACATATTTATATAATCAAGATTTATTCACTCTAAAATAATATTAAACTAAAAATTATGTCTCACCTAATATTAATTCATAGTCAAGATTCATCCACTCTTTTTTTTTTTTTTTTGTCAAAATGTCTGAAAGTTCATCCATTCAACAATTTGCTAAAAGATTTACCTAGAACATACTATATACACACATGGTATTATGTCACTCACTAAAGACAAGTGGTGTTTTAAATAGATATCTTGTAATATTTTTTGGGTGACTAAGGTTCTTTTAGTTGAAAATTAGAGATTAATTTTTCAATATATAAAGATTCATTTAAGGATATTACCTTTTTCAACATATGTTTTTTTACACACATAGATATAAGAATCAAACTTTTGACTACAAACTTAAGAGACATAATTATTTGTTAATTGTGTTACATTATGCATGTGATCATAGATTTTATTTTAAAAAAACATAACAATTGGATGGGAAATAATAGTTAAATCAATTTCACAAATCTCAAATTGGATTCTTGAACTTCTATTCTTTTTTAATTAGTTTCGTGTTAACAACAAAGTTAATAGAAATTCAAGAATTTGGTTGAAATTTGTTAATTAGTTTAAGGACTTGCTAAATAATTTAAAAGTAAATTAAAAATCATACAAAAATATCACTTAATTAAAAATTTTATTCTTAAGGAATGCATTAGGATTGTCCAAAAAGAACTTGTAAGAGAAAACTAAAAATATATTAAAGAGACTTATTCTTCTAGAATTTGAAAATACTAAGTTTAGAACCTATAGATGTGAGAATATTGGCTTGAAAAAGTAATAATATTGACCTATATAAATTATAATACTTAGTGTAGACCTATAGAGATGAAAATACTAAATTTAAAAGTAGCCTATAAAGACTAGAGAAATAATATTGTAAAAGCTTGAAGAGAATTTAAAGATGACTAATTTATGTCCTTGAACTATTTGAAAATTTTTAATTAGATCGCTAATCAATTTTTTTAATTAGGTCCATGAACTTCTACTTCTTGTTTAACTAGGTCTTTGTTGTTAATTGTCCTAAACCTCATTAATAGTAGGGACCTAATTAAAAAAATAGAAGTTTAGGAACCCAATTAAAGAAAAAATAATTCAAGAACCTAATTGAAGATTGTCAAATAACTCAAGGATTTGTAAATTAATTTAACCTTAAATATAACCTTTAAAAGTAAAGAAATATTTTTGTTAAAACTTTTATTTTCGTAAAAATAAAAATAGAAAAATATTGACAATATATTTTTTAATACACTTTTTCAAACACATTCTTTATTATTGGCTAACTTTTATTATAATTGTGGATCTTACTTCTTATTGAATGAACTTCACTCACGATTTTGTAATTTTTAACAAATTTTAATCGATAATAAAAAGTATATTAGAATAAGTATGTTAGAAAGTGTCTTACAAACACTCCTTATTCTTAAGTAGTAACTCCTTATTTCTAGCTTCATTTCTCATTTAATGATTGTCTCTCTTGATTTTAAAGTGAAACTCACCAAAATTTGTAACTCTTAATAAATTTCAGTTAATCATAAGGAGAGTGGTAAAAAAAATGTCAAAGAGAGTATCACTAACATTTCTCCTCTATCAAATAGGACAATAATGACACAATTTGGTTAGATAAAATTTTTAGGAGATAAAGGATCTAGTTTGGATGATAGTGGCTAACACCAAGGTGCAATGTTTTGTGCACAACATACTCATAGAAGGTTGATGTTAGAAATGACAATGAGTAAGTTTAGGTAGGGTGTTACTGTATCTATCTCTATATTCAAATTTTAAAATAATACTTATACAAAATCCTTTTTCACATAGATGACAACTTTAATATTTATATCCTTACCTATTAAGTATTTATATATTAATAGCAAGATCCATTATCTACGTCATAGTTAACATGAATATGATGTCCTTTTATTCATTTGTTTGATAATTAATAAAACATGAATTACGAGACCAAAATTAATTAAAAAACTAATAAAAAATAGTATTGATTAAAAATAAAAACATGTAACTTAATTGAAGAGAATATTCAAAGATAACTTATTTTCTAATTGTAAAGCATTATAGATAGATTTCTTTAACTTAATTAAAAAATATTTAAAAAACTTTCTAATTCTAATTATAAAATATAATAAAAATATTATACTAGTGTCTTGAGTAGAGTTGGGTAGTTCAATACTGATACTCAAACTTATATACCTAAAAAAGTTTATAATGATTACTCGTGTTCAATTTCAAATTGGTTTGATGGATAAATATCTTATTCATTATAGATAGTTTTTATGAATATCTATTAAGTCTTAGTTCTTCTTGACTTATTGTCAAAAAGGGAGACTCAATGATAGTAATTATAGGGGAGTTATGTATAGTTTGATTTTGGCAAAAAAAAGGA
Source organism: Pachyrhizus erosus (assembly GCA_026544285.1). Classification (NCBI taxonomy): domain Eukaryota; kingdom Viridiplantae; phylum Streptophyta; class Magnoliopsida; order Fabales; family Fabaceae; genus Pachyrhizus; species Pachyrhizus erosus. The sequence continues at coordinate 4,764 of JAMLFT010003555.1, read as the reverse complement.
AACACTAGGCTCTGGTATGATCATACCTTTGAGTGATCAAAGAATAACAAGGATGGAAAGGCATAAATTTATAGCATTGTGTTGTAACTAGATATTCAAATTTTTTCTCTATTACATGTTTTTAAAGTACCCAATTGTTGATTTTTTTTCTTTTGCATTTGCTTCTATCATGTTGTAACTCATTTCAAGAACGAACTAGAAAACATCAACAATGTTGGTCATCGACATTAAGGTTTATGAAAATAGATTTTAGAGATTTCAATTATTCAAGCAAATACTCATCACATAGGTCATATCATCATTATCCATGATCCAACACATGCAAGGATCTTTCTCGAATCCTTTCACTGTCACTATCACAACATTAGAAACCTTATGTGCCACCACATGAGCTGGCATAAGACTAAAGTTTCTATTGCTCCAAGTGAAAAACACCACATGAGTTGGCATAAGATTGAAGCTTCGATTGCCTCAAGTGAGAAACACCACATATTTTTTACGAAGAGCATGAATAAGATGGAAAGGGTATTAAGGATGTAATCATGATATTGAAACTAGCAATGGCAACGGGTGCAGACAACAGCTACCTACTACCCGTCCTACATGTTGAAAAATTCCTTGCACACATCTGCAAACCTGCGAGTACCCACAAATACTTGTAGATATCCATGTATATTTAAAAATAAGATATAAAACTTGATTTTTTCTTTTGATAGATAAAGAAAAAAATTATTATATCATAAAAATAAACATAATAAGTGTTTTTACATCAAAAAAAGATATAAAAAAATTAAAAAATTAATATATAATGCACGTAAAATAACATTTCATAAAATAAATTTATATATAAATGTTATAATGTATATAACATTAGAAAAAAAAAACTCACATAACTAAAAAAATTATTCAAATACATAAAGATATTTTAATATTTTAACAAAATAATGGACGCTTACAAGTAACAAGTATATTAGTGGTCAATTAAGTAACCATTGCAAATTTTACCTGTGAATACCTTTAGGTGCGAATATTTTTTCATCCTTGATTGAAAAGCATTAAAAGAAGTGAGAAAAAGATAAAGAGTATTTAAGAGGGTAGTTTGGTAAAAAAAAATTTGAAAGGGAGATATATGGGTAAAATATGGAAGTAAAAATAGTATTTGTTTTGGATCTATCAAACAAAAACATTCCGCATAAATTTTTATTTTTTTTTTGTTAGTTGAAAAACATTCTCAAGAGAGTAACGAACTCCACTTTGGGCTAATTTGGTTGCATCCACAAGATTTGACAGTGGTCCGATCTTAATATTGCTTGATGGTTTCCCAAAATAACAATATAATGGGCACTCTTACAAATCAGATTGGGATATCTTCATACCTTGATATAATTCTCCAAAATTTTACCCCGAGGATGACTGTCTCATATGTATTTGATTTAGCACAACTTATCATTCGATGAGAACGTAAGAGTACATGTCCTTTGGCATCATAAGAAGCTAAAAAATAGAACAAAAACAAAAGGCGCATTTTAAATGCCGGGATAGAATCCCTAAGGGTGAGTTTGATTTTCCATTAACACGAATTCCTGAGCATGCAAACAAAAAGTAACTAGTTGCTTTCTGACAAACATACACGAGGCTCAATCTCAAATTCTAAATGGAAAACCAAACATATACTAATGAGTTGACCGCTCTCATTGTAGTCCTTCCACTAATGATTGGATGTAAAAATTCACATGTATGGCTGGTGCGAGGATTGCAAACTAGTACCCATATAACGACCATAGTTAGAAGGAGGAGCATTAGATGGTCCAGTGTACATAGATTGGCCAGGAACTTGATAATCGTACGTGATTGTACCAGCATGAGGATACCTATCAGGATTTGCTGCATATGGAGCCCTAACAGGAGGAACCTGCCTACCTAAAACAACAGCTGAAGCAGTGCTACCACCAGATGAATGGAGTGAAAAATGTCTCTCATTAGGCCTTGGCCTCTTTGATTGAGGGCGCTTACTAAATTCTCCACTTCTCTTTCTATCTCCCTTTGATTTCTCTAGTTGAAGAACCCTTTTCCGAAGTGTATCAGGTGGGTAGTCAGACTCAAGCTTGTATTCTTCAATACACTTAATTACAGCTCTCAGTGCTGCAAGCTCTTGTGCATTGGCATCATTCTGTAAATAAATGATAACTCAAATATGACAATACATGCAATGGGGAACAGGAGAAATCCAGAATGAAGACAATTACTCAATTGGAATTGGAATCAAGCAACAAAGCATACCTTTGCACTAGCAATATCACGTACATTTCCAGTCTTAACTTGTGAATTTCTCCTTCGATTCTTGAGGTATACCTTCAGAAGAGGCACAGGAGGGAAGCTTTCTTGAAGCTGGAAGGCATGAATAAAATGTACAGCTGCTATTTGTTTCCCATCATTGATTAATGATTCTACAACAGCTGCATAAATAGTGAAGATTAGAATAATCAATATCTGATAATCATATTTACTCTTGGCATGCAAATCATATGTCGCATGTGTCTACTCTTTATCAAGTAACCTAGCTAAACTTCCCCTAAAGAAAACTACTTATCTAGCATATGGATGATATCTGACAGGACAATCCTTCATTGCAGACATCGCAGGTCAGTTTATTAAAAGAACACCAACCTGGCATTTTGTGAATTAACCCAATAGATCGGCAGAGCTCAGGTGCCTGCCTAAGTTGAGCAACTGCAAGTACAAGCTTGCAGAGTTCTTCTTCATCAAACTCTGAAGCAATCCTAAAAGTTGAAATAAGCTGGAAGAATGCCTTTGCTTCCAATGAATTTCCATTGGCAGCATCAGTATCTGCTCTAGCTAACTTGGGCCTCCACTCATCAGCAATTGCTTTGGCTTGCTGCTTGGTTTGAGGGTTCAGAAGGTGATCTGCACCTGGGTCAGCCCTTGCCAATAAAGTGGCCATGGCTTCCAAAATTATAGTACAGGATTTGCGCATGCCCTGTAGGGCAGCACTCATTTTATCTTTTAGTTGGGAAGTTTCGTTGGCGGGGTAAAACCCCTCCAGTGAATCCAGCACCAAACATGCTGGATCAGTTGCACTTTCTAATGCAACAGAAATTTCTTCACGACTAACAGAAAATTTTTTTTTATGCTCCACGACATAATTCAGAAGACCTTTCGCATCCATTTGCTCACAAAAATGTGTCAGCTCTGGATGTGGCTTAACCTCAACAACCACACCTTCGGACTTTTCACCTGACTTATGAGGAAAATCGTCCTCTGAGGAATTTGTATCGCCAAAAGAGCTGCTTACCTTGTTGTCTTTGTTCTCCCCATCATACACAGACTCCACAGTGACATTCCGGTGATTTGCATGAGCCTCTACAATAGCAGCTACAGCAGCATCTTTAAGCTCCTGCAACCGATCTAAGAGATCTTGCTCTTTTGAAGCAACTGCTGCCTTCCTCTCTGCAAGTAGTTTATCCACTTCTAATTGTTTTGCTTCATATTCCCTCTCCTTAGCTTCCAGTTCTTCAAGTTTCTTGTTCAATTCTGTCTCAAGGTCATTGAAATGTTGCTTAATTTCAACCCACTGAATCTTATTCTCAGACTCCCCCTTCTGAGCTTCCAATTCAAGAAATGTCTGAGCAAGCTCTTCCATCATAGACTGTAGATTAATTTCCTTGCCTTGCTCCTCGACACCCATATTCATGCAACCTGCCGACAGCACTTAAGAAGAAGTTCAAATTAATGGTCAAAAGCTATTATAAGCATTAATAATAATATAAGAAAGAGAATAAACAGTAATTGCAGCCAAGACCCTCTAAATGGAACAGATTAAAGACCAAATAATCATATCACAATCTGAACTGAACATTAACCTGGTATTTAAAATCACCATTTCTTTCTCATAATTTCAACCTAAGGGTATCTAGACCTCCCTCTTCGTACCTTCCTCAACAATTTATCTGAAACCAATTATGTTTTGCATATCAAAACACCAAAAATACCTATAATTTATCAAATGTGCTCAATCAATTTGACAATGTTATTCCTACATATATGTCTTCCACTGGATAATGGAATAGAAAAAATTTCAGATGGTTTAAGAAAGATTATTTTAAAATTTTAAGGGTTTTAAAAGCGGGGCCGCAGTAATACCATAGTAGTATATTAAGGACACTAGCACCGCAACGTTGCCGTTGTAGCAGAACGCATTTGCAGTTTTGTTTACAGTCAGAAACCAAAATATGAAAATATCAACCGAAACGAAATATCGAATCCCTTCCTTTTCGAACAGAACTTTGAAATCTATCTACCGCGGAATGAAAACATGAAAAATACGAAATCCAAAACGTTAAGCTAAACATATAGAAGAAGCAGGGGTGCAATAGGTGAATAGAAATACCTTAGTTCTGTCTGATGCGAGAAACTCGGAATGCCAACCCAGCAGTGTTTTGCGGAAGCTTTTGTTTAAACCCTAATTTGAAATTTGGGGGCGCCCTAAGTCGAAGCTTGGAAGTTGAGGAAATTAGGCAGGGTTCCAATCAGAGATTAAAAAACTTACTCTGTGCGGTACTTGTTGGGAACGAAGGACTAAAGAAACAGGCGCAAGAAGAAGATGTAAGAAAACAGGGATATGGAAATGGGGTTCAATAGTCGAATATTCTAGTTTCAAGGGTAAAAATAGCAATATACTTTGTATTTTTTACATAAAATAATATATTGGCTACTTAAAATGGGAAATTGTTCTTAAATGATTTT
>JAMLFT010003554.1:0-21761 GCA_026544285.1 Pachyrhizus erosus | reverse complement strand
ATGTGTTATTATTTGAGAGAAATAAAAAATATATATAAATAAAATGTGACACTTGACAAGGAAAAAATTATGTGATATATTAAAAACTACATTCCTACAAATTTTCATGTTAAAAGATGAATATTCATATTTATTACATATGAATAAAAAAATTAATACATCATTTATTCAAAATATATATTCTTATTTTTTGGATTAATTATGTTTTTTAATAGAGGTTAAATTATATTTTTAGTATCTTAATTTTTTAAAATTATTTTTAATCTCTAAATAAAATTTTTAGTATTTTTTGTATATTTTTTTAACAATTTTAGTCCTTATAACAATGTAATAACATTGTTTTATGAAGTAACAATTACATTAATAGTGAAATAATATATCTCATTGTTAGAAAGTTTGAGTGAGTAGTTACTAATTGATATGCATTGAAGATTATTGAAACAATTTTTCTCATAGCTTCTTTGCATAAATATATACAATAATTTTTATTTTGATCCCATAAAAAAATTAGTATTATCTCATAAGATAATTTTCTCAAAATTAATGTCAAATATTATTAGAGGTAAAAGAGAGGATAAATCAGTTTTAATTTTATAATTTTTTACAATATTAAATGTACAATATTTGTAAGATACGAAAATGTGTAGAGTAATTGTAATTTGTAAAAACATGAATATTTTGAATATTTTTGTCATGACATTATGTATTTTGTAAAAAATTATATTATTTTTTTATAAAAATATTATATACAATTTATCTATTTTTATTGAAAAAAATTTATAGATCTACCAATGGAAATAGTCAAATATAATTTTTTAATAAACTATATTTTTAATTTATCATTAATTAATTTAATACTATCAATTAATCTAAATAGAAAAAAAAATTAAAAACATAAATTAATAGAAAAATAACATGTAACTATAATTATTAAACTTTTTAATAACATAATAAATCATTAGTCCTTCAATGTGGTTATCACATGTTACAAAAAACTATTATGTAGCAGCAATGACTGAAATAATTAATGGAAAAAAAATATAAAAACCAAACGCACTAAAAGATTTATCTAGGAACTAAACATGAAATTTACACAAAATTTAATAAAAAAAGTATATTAATCTTATTTTTTATATGTGTTAAAATATATACCTGCATGATGAAAAAATAAATTTTAGATAATATTTAAAGTGAATTTTGGACAAAGAAAAATTATATAAGATTATACTATTATTATAATATGAATTTAAATATTAAAAATATGAATAACTATGTAATATATGAATCTAATGAAAACTTATAAATGTAAACTTGTAATTAAAAAATTAAATAAGTATAAATAAATTATAAAATGAATGCTTAATTTATTTGTACGAGATATAACGATGATTAAGAGTCACACACGTCGAATATTATAATTTTTCATAGTATTTATGATAATTATTAAACAATTAGCAATTTTATTATCAAATTATGAAAGAAATGGGACGCGTGTAATCATGTTAAAAAACATAACATGAGAGAGTAAGGGAAGAAAATGACGAGAAATAGGAGAAAGGAGGATAATTATGATGTTTTGCTTATTAATCAATAAACAAAGAGTTATCCCATGACTCTGGTAAATTACAAATTTTTAGACTTTTGTATAGTTTTATTCTCTTTGTTTTGTGTTGTCATCCGACTATAATTAAAAATGAATGTTTGACAAATGCTTTTGTGTATTGATTTTTAGCAAAACAAACACACCCTAAATATTTTAATAAAGGAACAAAGACATACATAAATATAGAAAGGAAATGTGTTAATGGAGATGCGATTCTGATAAGAAAAATTAGAAAGTTTGGCAAAATTTTCTAATTACTTAAAGGAAATATTTTTTTTAATTTTTTTTCTTCGTGTTTATCATCATCGAGACTTGAAATATAAATATTTAAATAAAAATATTTTTTTTTATTTTAGTCATTTTATTTCTTATTATTTTAGTCTGCACTCATAATATTAAACGACAATATAATAACAATATTGATAATCTACTAACTCGTCACACAATAAAAGAGTTCGACAATATAATCATGCGTAATTTTTTTTTTATAAACTATGTTTAAATTTTCATCTATTTAAAATAGTTAACGATATCAGTTAATGAAAAACTTAAAAACACATTTATCAAAAAAATAAATATGATTATTTTGTAAGATTTCTTAACGATGTGATTGATGCATTGCATTTTAATCACCCATTGTGTAGCATTTTAGTAAAAAAATAGTTTCATAGTTTGTTGCTTAAGTCTTGATTTTGTACACTTTTAGTTGTTTTTGTATTTTTATGAAATATTTTTTGTGTTTTGTATTTTTTATTTGTTGCATGGCGTGTTTTTTTATCTAGTTTTGAGTTGCAAAAAAATATTTTATTCATGCATGTTGGACTTTAAAAACGAAGTCAAACACTTAATGATACCTTTTGTATTGAAAAATGACAAGATTTCACACTAAGCGAAAATTTGCTCAAATGTGTTAATATTTTACATGTTCATGCAAGTATAAAAAAACTGTTATCTTTTTTGTTTGAAATTTGCATAGGCGTGTCAAAATTCAAACACCCATGTAGGTCACAGTGATATTTATTTTATTTTATATTTTATTAGGAATTGAGTCTGGTCTCATTTAGCTCGTAGTTTTAAATGATAAAATTTTTGTTATAATTTAGTATTAGAACCTTGCATTTTGACATCTCAAAGACAAAACTTAAATTATATAAATGAGATATAACTTTGACAATTATTCGTGTTAGTTTAATTTAAATTGAAATTGTCTTTGATTTTGATTTTTTAATACTAATCTTATTGATTTATACACATTAAGTATCTAGTCAATGTTTGCATGATTTTAGACATTTAGAGATGATTTAAAATGTGAACTTGTGTTAAAATCACAAGGAGACGAACTTAAGTTTTGATTCACGAAAATATATTTAATCACACGGAGATAAAATAAAATAATAAAAAAGATAAAAAGTTTAGTTGAATAAAGTAGCGCGACAATAAACATGAATTCAATTAGATATATATTTGTTTATTAAAAAAGAACAAACACTGCCTTAAATTAATTTGACAAAAAAAGATAATTAAAACAACTTAAATTATTAGATTAATTGAACAAGAAGTCTTGAAATGAAACTTGATTATACAATTATCTAAATCTAATCTTATTTATATTTTTAATTAAGATAATTGCTAAGTCAAAAAAATATGATCCCTATAGGCTCAATATTATTACTTGACGACAATTATGTATTTACAATTTTCCTCTATTAACATTAACTCACAAAATTGTTAATATAATTATTATATAATTATTTAATGTCATTATTTAACAATAAAAATTAAACCAATTTTTTTAAAAATAAAAATAAACGTCATATTTAAACCTAAAAACTACAACTAAATATTGTGTGCCTAGAAGTTTGACAAATCTAGCTATTTTAGGGAAAGGAAATAAACATAAGGTAGGGTCTCAACACACAAAAGTATCAACAACTTGGGCCTTCTGCTGATTCATTTTGAGTCTATTGGGCCCTCTCCCTGATTGGTGATGTTGGGCTTCGTAAAAGGCTGGTACATGCATTTTAATAACCACAATAAATCAAACGGCGAGGAACGACCTAAGAGAAAAAACAATATTAGGGTGTCGACAGTCAATTGGCAAAGAGAACGAGTAAAGAAATAGCCTCATCCTTCAACTCAGTGTTGTGTGTTTCATTGCGCTCACCTTTCCCTCTCTCTGTTTGCACTCAGAGAGAGCGAAACGAAGCGAAGCTGCTACGGTTAATAAAAAGGGAACCACAACTATCACCAGGTTGCTCTCTCTCTCTTCCAATTTTTACACTTCTCACTGCAAGAAGCGAACCACTTTTCATTGCTAATTGTCACTGACGTTTACTTATTTTGTTTCTCTCTGTCACTTTGTTGTTGCATAGATAAGATTCGAGTGTCATCGTTTCTACTCTTTATTTCAATACAACTTATTGTTATAGCTGTTGTGTTTGGAATTATTTTTATTTCTTGTGGTATGTGTTTTACGGTGATTTCCGTCGTTTATTATGAAACTTGAATAGCTTGCAATTCATTCTTAGGTGCACTTGGCAATTTGGTAGTGTTTTTGGTTTTGTTTTTGCTGGCCTGGTAATTTTTTTTCTTTTCTCATTCCTCCTTTGAACTCGGCAAACTCTTTTATTTATTTATTTTTTTGTATATTTTGGATGTTAGATTTAGTGTTTAACTTTTTTTGGTATTTATTTGGGCATAGGTTTGTATTTGGTGATAATTGATTCAGGATGCATTTTCAATGATTTAGATAATGACTTTCATATGAATTGGTGTCCATAGTTGTCAATCCTGGATAGCAGCACGTATCTGTCGAACCCACAATAAATGTTACAGCGGTATAGCGAATGGTGGGATAATATTTAAAACTATAAGCACATAAATGGTGAAAAATTTAAAAATTACTCAAACTTCATGAAACATACAGTTAGCAATAAATAATCATAGGTCCTTAAAGATTTATCCACGTGGTGTCCAAGTCTTAGTCTCAGGAAATGACAGGGTTGTTCCCAATAACAGTCAGGGTAATACAGGGGCAAGTTCTTAGTGATAGTAACTCAGGTTCTCACAATTTTCAGAGAAGGAGAAGAGAGGAAGAGAAAGAGAGCCGTTTCGAAAAATAACGATTAAGCAAAAAAAAAGTTTTGCAGATAACCTTCAGAGAAGGAAGAAGAGCGCGATTTCGAAAAATAATGGTTAAGCCAAAAAAAGTTATAGGTCCTGTGTTTGATCGAGAGGAAGATGTCATAATCACTGACAAGTGAGGAGGATAACAACACACACAAGTCAGAAGAGAAAAAGAAACAGAAGCTGCTGGTTGCAGCTGGAACAAAAGAGAAGAAAGAGAAGGGGACCAAAGAGAAAGAAAAAGAGAAGGAGTGGGCCTGCTGGAAGTGGGTTCATCTGAGGTTGGGTTACCGGAAACCAGAGTCTGGGCTGCCGGAAATGTAGGCTAAAAGAGGAGGGAGTGGATTTAGAGAAGAAAACATTGTTGAGGGGTTTTCCTTTTCTGAAAAGCTCCATTGCCGCAAAAAGATCATAAAATTCCCTAATCATCCCTCTGCAACGCCCACATTTTAAGGGTATTTTAGGTTTTTCAATGTCTCTCTCCTGTGTGTGGCCCTGTACCGCATCTGAGGTGGGATTGCAGGCTCAATTTCAGTCTGCAATTGTGGCTGCTATGGCCACACCTTCAAACTGCGATGCAGCAGCCTCTGAATAGCGGGGAGCCACCACTCTGCCTCGTTGCTGGAGCATGCTATTCACAACATAGTTGTTTCCAAATCAATTTCTGTAGTTCTTTTCATTACCCTTGTTTAGAAATGTGAGAAATATAAACAATTAGGGTAAAGTCATCAATTCATATAGTTAAAATTAAGATCAAAATAAAAAATGAAGTTGATTTGAGTGGAATTCAACGCGTGCATAACTAAAAATAAAATAATTTCAAAATAATCAATCCTCAAAATGTGTGCCAATCATTGTTGTTAAATGGCGGTGCCATGGCTGGTTTTTCGCCGAGTGCCAACCGCCATAGGCATTTTGTGAAGGGAGGCCCACTGTGGTGGCACCATAGGCTCCAATAGTATATTATGGCAGAATTTGGCTTTCCACCATATTCTGCCATCCGCCATTGATACACTGGTGCCAATGTACTCGTATGTTCAGTGCACTCTTACTCAGGTAAGCAAGCTTGCATTGTGTTTAAATGGTTTTATCTTCCCTGTTTTTATTGTCTTTTTCACGTGGTAGCAGCATCTTGAGCTGTAATATGATGAACTGTCAATTCCCTTTTGCGATGGTACTGTTTATTCTGTTTTTTTCTACAAAGGTTGGGGGTGTTGTTATTTAGTGTAGTGGATGCTTGAACTTAGCATTTATGATGCATGGATATGAGTATGATTGTTAGATAATGGATATGACTCTGGTATGTCATGGAATTACATCATTTCAGATACAGTAAGGTACAATATAACATATTAAAAGAAAATCAAATACTATGCATAATTATGTTTCAACTCAAATTCTCAATAAATATCATATAGAACCAGTATAAGGCATCATAAATAAAAAAAAAGTAGATCTGCTCATGATTGAGGAGGGGGGGGGGAGAAGGTTTATTGTTTTTGTTCTTTTAACTAGAATCAGTCATGCCATAAGACTAGCATTTCAATTTCATATGAGATCCTAGTCGTACATGTATTGATGAAAAAAATTGTTATAGGATGTAGGCTACTGCAGTATCTTATGGTGCTTGAAGTTTATCCGATATGAGTGCATATCAGACACCACTACTGCAAACTTCTTAAATTATCTGTTCTTCCGTTCCTGGCATATACACAACACACAATGCTCAAAAGCATAGGGGTCTGTTGAGGCTAATGGTTTGAGAAGGGATGTTCTTTCAGGATCCCCTGCCCTCATATGAGGGTAGCTGTAAATTTAGTTTTAGGGTTGTTGGTTTAGTGTATTTCTTGCCTACTGAGAATTTCTGTGCACTATAAATGATAGATAATATTCTTTGTAAGAATGGATCTGATATTGATCAATATTCAATAGCAGCGAACAGCTGCTGATGACAACTCAAGAGGTGGCCAATTCAACTTCTGTAGATACACAACTAGTTCTTAATAGTATAAAAAAAGTCAATTCTGTTTTTCAAATTTACTTCTATAATTTGTGAAATCTTATGGTCCAAAAGATTTTTCATTGTTTCAAGGTTTTTTTCCTTACAAGTCTTACATCATATGCTCGTTGTGTTATGTGGCAACTTGAACAGTTGAACCAGTATCTTTCCCCTCAAGTTGCATTCTAAATCTACTTTTTCCTTGTTTGCTTCTGTTTAGATGGTCTCTTACCGAGCTAGCATATTAAATTTCAGTAGACATTTTTTTTCAGCTAGCAGAAGTTCATCAACAAAGGACATATATTAGATGGCAATAACACCTTTTGGCAGTACATCTGTTGCACAATGGGGAATTCATCCTCAGCTATTACTAAGATCCAGTATTAAAGGCAAGGTTGCATCATCCAACCACAAGTGAGTTCTATGATTGAATATTTGTTTTGTTGAATGGAAACAGTAAGGTTTGCCATTAATAACAATTTATGAGGCATGCATTGCATGTAATAACAATAGGTCTGTGGTTTGCAGCCCCTAAAATTTTTTTCATGGTTCATATTGATGGACTTGTATTACACCACGGGAAAGAAATATGCTACCTATTAACATTGTTTTCTCTATCATATTTCACCAAGATCAACAGGGATATATATATTCATAAGTTTGGTGTAATTTGTGATTTTGTTACTTTCATTGTCATTGGCAGTAGAGAGAATTTAGAGAAGGGAAATACTTTCTTATTCTCCTTGAGTACATAGTTCGATAAGAACCTTGGGAGAACCACACCACAAAAGCTGGCTACTGTAGTTGGAGAGCCCAAGGCCTTATAAACCCCACATTGGAATCCCATACTTCCAATGTGGGACTCAAGTCCCATACCTTGCAACAATTGGATCCTAACATAGTTTATGCAAGACATCCATATATATAGGCTTTTAGTAGACTTGATGGAGACTTTCCTAGGTTAATACTCAAAAACAAAAGAAAAACCCAAAATTAATGAAATGCACAATAAATAATAATAGTTGCAGTTTACACACATAATCCCCATGAATCTAGGAACAATAAGAATGTAGTAATAAAGTCAAAAATTGAAAGATGGTGAAATTAATAGGAAAAAAAAAAGATAAAATTAATAGAATGTGAACTGGTAAGTTTAAAGAAAGAAGAAATAATGGAACATAAGGAAAAAGGTAATCTTGTGAAGTGCGAAGGAACAAATTTTTTGGTGTAACGTAACGGTCAAGGACGAAGGGTTTCAAATCCTACTACTGAAGCAAAAAATGCATTTAAAATGGGAGAGCAATCACAATTTATCCTGGAAAAACTAAACAATGCTGTTTCAGTAGTAAAAATGGGTTTTTAAAACATATTATCATTTTCATGATAGTGCTACTATTTGAATTCTGTAGCAACCGAGAACCACTCTGTTCTGCTACTTTGTACTGCTATAGCATGATTTTGACTACTGGTGATATTAATTGTGACTTCCTAGACGCTAATACCCATGAGTACTAAATAGCATTTTATTATGTGATACATGAACCTACTATTTCTAGGTATATTAAGTACCATTATTTTCAACAAATATTAGTATTCTTTAGCGTCCTACATAGCAGCTATGCTCAAAATTTTCAGCCTAGATCATTGTGCTGGATTTTGTAATTTCTTTAAGCCATCTTCCTTGCAGTACTACGGGCAGGGTAAGCTTTATGGCTGCACCAAGTTCAAGCTTTTTTTCTCGAGATTCCACACTACTCAATGTGGGCATGCCCCAAACTTTTAATCGTCGCAAGGGATCAAGGCTGATTGTTAGAGCAGATGCAGTAAGTTTGAAATGCGCTCTTCAGCAGCAATGAGTTCCTTTTTGTGTGTTTTAAATATATGATAGTACTTTGTAAAAGTATGCCTCTTGTTTAAACCATATAAAGCCCTTCTGAACTATTCAACATGTTACACTGAATATCCTTTATTTGTCAACATGCAGGATTATTATTCTGTCCTTGGGGTTTCAAGAAATGCTAGTAAATCTGAAATTAAGAGCGGTATTTTCTATTTGTTCCCTTATCCGCTTCATGATAATATCTCCATTATTAATTTATTATAAGTTAAAATGTTTAAATGCACTGTATTGATTTGCCAATAACCTGTTTTTTCTTAGCCATCTCTATTTAAGCAAAATAATTAGCACAGTAACTTTAGTCTGTTGACTATTAATACCACTTTTTTGTAACTCTTTCTGCTTCCTTTGACCTTTGAGAAATCAAAATACTTTTACTCTAGCTGTGAAGGTGCATCTAGAATATATATAAAGCATACAAGAGAAGTTCTCTAAAACATAAAACTGTCAAAGAAGTATGCCAAAACCTACAATGGGAACTAGAGTAATGTTGTCAGTCAGATGGGCAGGATTGATTAGTGTTAGTGATTTATATGACGAGTCTTTCATATTTTTTCATTAGATATGGCAAGCCTTTATAACACATAACAGTTGTATCAGTGAAGTATGTCTCAGTTTTCTCTTTTCCATTTAATACCTAAACTCGAACAATTGTGATTGAGAAATTGTCATTAATCAGAATATGCATATTGTTTGCTTGGTTGTGCATATTATTTACTGTTATTAGTGACCTAGTGTATCATAGTAATATCAAAGCTCTTTACTTTTGATATTTCAGCTTATCGGAAGCTTGCTCGGAATTATCATCCAGATGTCAACAAGTGAGTTATTATATTATTATCTTTTTCCTGATTTCATGTATTGGACTGTCTTTTTTCTGATTCACTCCCCTCCAACGTAGTTTGGCTATCTCAGATTAGAATGCTTGTTGCTTGTGTATCTTTGAAAAAAAAAATTTATAAGTCAATTGTTCATTTTTTACAAATTCGGAGTGGGGGTGGGACTTGACTTTAGTAACAAAAAATGCAATTCAAATTGAGCTTCATTTTTCAAACAGTTTTTTGTCCTCTCTGTAAAAACAGCTGAAATGGAGAAAAATAATCTGTCTCAAACATGCTCTAAATCTCAATTTTGCCAGTTTTATAATTTTTTTTGTCATCTGAATCGATTTATAAATGTTGCGTATTGTTAAACTGTTCTCTGTTTTGTCTTGTGTTGCAGAGAACCTGGAGCTGAACAAAAATTTAAAGAAATTAGCAATGCATATGAGGTAAAACAACAGATTATTAAACTCAGCTTGCCCTTATGCATATGTCAAATAATAACTTTCTCTTCTGTGAATTAATTCCGTTGCAGGTGTTATCAGATGATGAGAAACGATCCATATATGACAGATTTGGAGAGGCTGGGCTTAAAGGTTCTGGAATGGGGATGGGGGTATGTTACCTCTGATGGTGATGCATAATTTTATTTTGTTATTCTTGTTTCTCAATGAATGATTTTTCTCTGTTATGCCAGGATTTCAGCAATCCATTTGATCTGTTTGAATCACTGTTTGAGGGCATGAATCGTGGCGCAGGTTCCAGAGGTTCTTGGAATGGAGCAATCGATGGTGAAGATGAGTACTATAGTCTTGTTTTGAACTTTAAAGAAGCAGTTTTTGGCATAGAAAAAGAGATAGAGATAAGCCGATTAGAGAGCTGTGGAACTTGCAATGGTTCCGGGGCTAAACCAGGGACTACACCATCCAGATGTAGCACTTGTGGAGGTCAAGGCCGGGTTGTCTCATCAACAAGAACTCCATTAGGCATCTTCCAGCAGTCAATGACATGCTCTTCATGCAATGGGACTGGAGAAATTTCAACACCTTGCAATACATGTTCCGGGGATGGTAGGGTGAGGAAATCGAAAAGGATAAGTCTGAAGGTCCCAGCTGGTGTGGACTCTGGTAGTCGTCTAAGGGTCCGAAATGAGGGGAATGCTGGAAGGAAAGGTGGTTCCCCTGGCGACCTCTTTGTAGTTATTGAGGTTATCCCAGATCCTGTCCTTAGACGAGATGACACCAACATTTTATACACCTGCAAGGTTTCGTATATCGATGCAATCCTGGGGACTACAATTAAGGTTCCTACTGTAGACGGAATGGTGGATTTAAAAATTCCTGCTGGGACGCAACCAAACACAACACTTGTTATGGCCAAGAAAGGTGTTCCCTTCTTGAATAAAAATAACATGAGGGGTGATCAGTTGGTTCGTGTGCAAGTTGAAATCCCCAAAAGACTGAGCAATGATGAGAGAAAGCTTATTGAGGAACTTGCTGATTTAAGCAAAGGCAAGACTCCCACCGGTAGGAGATAATATTTTGTGGAAACCTGTGTATCCATCTATCTACTTCCGCAAGTATTCTTCTTTCACAGATGCATCGTTACACATTTTCTGAGGACATATTAGTAGCTATTGAACTCTGGGAGGGATTAAATTGTGTTGCTGGAGGTTGTTTGTCCTTGGAAACAAGAGGAGATGAAGAGCAGAATAAATTAGAGAACTTTTTCTTTGTTGAAACTTATTATAATTATTTTTCTAGTAATTTATTTGGGGGTGGGTGATATTGAATTATGCTTTAGGTTCAATGCGATCTTTATTTTAAAAAATTAGATGCTCTGAGAAAAACACCAAATATTAATTATTCAAAATCCCATATATTAAAAGATTATGGACGAGTTTGTCTAAGTTTTTTCTTTCTTCCTTTTTTTGATGTGTATTTAAAATGTTTTTTTTTAAAAAAAAGTTTTATTTTTATGAAGTAAATCTTAATTACTTTTTAAAAAAGTGTTTTTTTAGGATAACTTTTTTTCCAAGTTTTAACAAATTGACCTGTATATTCCTTATTTGAACTTATGGATGTTGAAAACTACGGCAGAGATGGGGCTTGTTTGTTTCACTTTGTTTTCTAAGAAGTGGATTTTTGTTTGTTTATATTGTTTTTTCTTATTATTTTTTATTTTTTTAAAAGCAATTATCTGTTATAAAAGCAATGTTTTTAAAGAATTTTTTTTAAGTTTAAACAATATGATGATGTATGCTCTTATTTTTGCTTTGTTGAAACATATCTGAATTGATACTTGTTAATTGTATTTTTTCATGTGGTAGATTTGAGTAATTTTCGATCCGGTAATGAAAATTAATTTGTCCAAGTAGTGAGATTTATTTAAATATTTAATCTATTTTAACATATTAAATATATATTTAAAAAATAAATTATTTACCGGGCATTGATACTTGTTTTCATCATGAGGCCATTAGTGACTGGTTGAATATCTAAATTTGGTTATCATGCTTTTTAAGATTTTGAATTAGAGGCTCTGATTCCATATTCCATCTGATAACTAGCTGTATGAACACGTTGGATATTAGGATGGTTCGAATTTTCCTACGATAATGTTGTTAAAATGAGCCGAGGATGATCAGATCCAACACACATGAACACCATGAATAGGGGAAAGAACAAAAATACAGTTAAAATATAGACTATATATAGTGAAACAATAAATGGGGTGAGAGAGGCTCGAACTCTCGACCTCAGGATAACTCAGAAGCTATGAGACCTACGCGCTAGCCAACTGCGCCACCACCCCGTTGTGTTCTATTCGCTGTCACCAATATATTTAAAACTAGAATTCAAGGTAGATATTAGTGAGTTACTTGTTTTTTTGGGGTAAATACTTTAACTCACGGATTAAGAATCCTTTAGAATTTAAGTGTTTTCTTCTTGCTAGTTTCTCTTGTGCTGAAAGTATGTTTACATCAGGCACAAAAAATAAATTTTTAAAAAAGTTTGTATCATTGTTTGATTCTTTATGTGTTGTTTAGTTTCTTACGTGTGTAGATTTATATAAAAAAACTGAATAATTAACTGTTTAGACGAAGAAATTCCAGTGTTGCTAAAGAAATAATCATTTTTTAATTAAAGCGTCCCACAAATCAGTGCAGGTTTGAAATTTCTCTCCTTTATAGTTTTTCTTCATAAACTATTATTTGACATAAAGTTTTCATCTCTGCGTTTTAAATCATGCTGATATATGTGGTAACTTTAGAGATTTTGGACGAGAAATTATTTTATCATTTTTGTTTCCATTTGAAAAACTTTGAGTATCGGGTAATTTTTAAAACAAAATACATTTAGATAAAATAAAGTTAAATTGGGTCTTTTAATTTAATTTAAAAATATTTTTACATCAACCTTTAAATGTAACAAAAAGTAATTTTGTATATTTGGATTTTAGTTAAAAAATAAATTATTTAACTATTTTATTTCTTAAAAAAATACTTCATACAATCTTATTTATAAGATCTAAATAAAAAATATTTGATTTTTTTTATAAAATTTAACTCACTGTTTCTTACATTAATTATTTGTAAATTAAAATATTTTTAATTAAAATTTTGAAACTTTGTAACTAGATGATTAATTATTAATTAAGAGAAAAGTTAATATTAGTGATAAAGATAATTTTGAAAATAAATTAAGATACATTTATTGTTTATAATTATATTAAGTACTTCTTTTAGTTTTAATAATTAAATAATTGAGTCTCATAAATAAAATTAAAAATAATATAATAATAATTATTAATACTAATGTCATTATTATTACTCCATTTATTAATTAACTTAACTTTTATTATTATCATATTTACTACTGCTATCAATTGTGGATGTCATCATCTTTATTATAATAATTAATATTATTATTTATATCATTATTATCATTATCAAATTATTATCATCATTAACATCAAAACAATAATAATTATCATTGTAACTATTATATCATTATTATCATGTGATTATATTTTAGTATGACAATAATCATTATCATCATATTTATTGTTGTTACCATTATTTTTATGATGGTAAACTCATTTTTATTATTATTATTTTTTTTTTTAAAGTTTTTTTGTCTAGTTACTTACATCACCCATCAAGCTTAAATTAAAAAGTAAGTAGTGATTTATGTTATTTTGATCTAAGATTTTATATTAAAATTAAAATTTTGAAAACCACCAAAATTTAAAGTTTAAAATTATAAAAATTGAAAATTATATTTTGCAATTAAAATTTTCAAGATTTAAAATTGACAATCATAATGAAGAGAGTCTAATCTATATTACTGATCAGTACAACTATTTTTAAAATACTAAAAAGATGAAATTGGGCAATGGTCCGACAAACAAAATTATATGACGTCTTTTTTTACAAAACATTTTTTCTAACAAAACAAAATTATTTTATTGCAGTATAATTTAAATATGTGGCATGGCAGATAGACGTGCAATTGTAACAATTGTATGTATTGTTATTATTTTTAGTTAAGTGCACAGTAATCGGTAAGGGGTAGCGCAGTTGGCTAACGCGTAGGACTCATAGCTTCTGAGCTATCCTAAGGTCGAGAGTTCTAACTTCAACTTATCCAAACCCTTTTATATTTCAAAGTTTTTATATCCATTAAAAACAAAGGGTGTTCCAATTTAATATTACGTTCTTTGCTGATTTTTGCTTCCTTTCTTATTTTTATGGAGAAAACAAACTGATCCCGACCAAAAATATCGCAATTTTCTAGCACTGAACATGATTAATAATATCTGGCAAGCATTCCAATTTAATATGACAAAAACACAAACATTAGGTTATTATCTTTATTGCATCTTGCAAAGAATTCTTGTCACATTTTAACTTGCACGTATACATCCGCTGTCAAATATTTCAATCCATATTCCTGATAGAAACCACTGCAGGGCAGCTAAAATAGCAAGATTTCCAAGGCACAAGCAAATCTTCTATTTAGCAGCTACTACATTTTGAAGTAGTAATTCCAAATCTTTCAATCTGCATGATGGTTCACGAAATTTTATTAGCTGGTCTAAATGAAGAAAATCTAACACCTACAGTTGTATGCAATGCATTATACCTTACGTTACTCAAGTCAGGGTAGATTGCTATGGCTTCTTTGAAATCCTACATTAGATCCAAAATATAATACACGTACATCATCATGCAGCTAGTTTAAATAGATAATAATTCTCATCCATGTTCAATATCAATTAAATTGGTGTTTTTTTGTTGAGTTTATTTTAAGGTTAACTGCCTCACCTGATCTGCTGTGGAAGGCGTGTAGCTAACCACACATGACATCCCTGCTTGTGTTGCTGCCTATAGAGGTTAATTTAGATCAGATGATATTTTGAGCATTTTTGGTAGCTAAATAACATGGTTATATGCAATTTGGTGACACAAAGAACAAAATGAAGATCCTGTAATCGAAGTTCCATATGTTTATGCTCATCTATTGATTATGTTATGTTTAATAACACAAAAAGACAATTCCTTGCTCTTAGACTTTCTAACCTAAGCTCATTTAGTAAATTTTCTTTTCTTTTTATGCAAGCATATACCATATAATGAGATTGGTTAAATCTCAAGAATATAGAAAATTGATAACACGAGAAAATCTACCTGTAACCCAATAACACTATCCTCTATCACCAAGCAGTCTTTCTCTGATATGCCTAGCTTCTGCAATGCTCATGTAAATTATGCCTAGCTCTGTTAGTGCTTAAAAGAAATTTTAGAATTTCATGTTTCAAAGTTCTTGATAATACTGTCATATTAAGACCTTGGAAGCTGTCAGGTATATTGATGGGTCAGGCTTCTTTTCCTTCACATCATCACCTGAAAGTTTAAATAAATGGACAGATAAATTTAAACTCAGGCACACAAGTACTGCCACATAAAAAAATCAATCAAATTTACAAGCAGCGTGGTGGATGTTATCAACAAGGAAAACCTATTTTGCAAATGTATACTAGAACTAATGTTAGGAGAATGCGTTGTCCAATTTTCTCATAGGATGAAAAAATAAACTTAGATGCAAATTAATTTTGAGTTTTGATGCCTCAGCAGGCGCTGCAGCATGGTTTAAGTTTTGTTCCACAATACTTGAGTTGGAAACATGTCTCAAATGTTATATAAGGATATGTACCAGCAAGGAAGCAATCAAGGCTTTGAAAGCGCTCCTACAACAGAAAATAACTCGGTTGAATGCAAATTAATATAAAATAAATTTCTACTTCCAATAGTGAGATTATATAAGAAAATGGGCTTACAATTCCTATAAGGTTTTCAAGACAGAGAATAACTGAACTTTTAGTCGCTGCTGAGCAAACAGATAGTTTTTTCCCCTGCAACAGCAATTGGGCAAAAAAAGATAAACTTAAAAGCTAATATCCATAACAAACATGAGATGATTTAGAATAATAATCAAGACAGCTCAGATTGAAGACATCCCATCAGAAGCAAAGCAAGTAATACTTCAGGTAATGAAACTAAAACAAGAGATCAGTGCAGTGCTAGAACACATATCGTTTTCTTACTGCATCTTTGGCCTCATCCATCAATCTCAGAACTCCAGGTCTGGGTTTTACCTGTGTCAAAATGTACTAGTATTTAACAGTAGCTTTCTAACAACACAAATACCAATTTCACAGTTTAGGAACGTGGAACACAAGGATAGGAAATATAAAGAAGTCTACTCACAGTTCCTGACTTGATTATATCTTTGTATCTCTCGGTCTTCCAATCCTACATGATGAATATAAGGAAAATGCAATGACATCATATTCCAAGTGAAATGACAATTGAAAGGGTCTTCACTGGTTAAAAACCAAAATATGTTATTAATGCTTGCAGCACAGGCACACAAAATAACAGAATATTCATGCATGCATAAATTTGATTTGCCCTCTCAAAATAGTTGAAAAGTATTAAGAAGCATTTTTCATCAGCAAAGTTCAGCTAGAACTAATGTTAATAAAGGGCAGAAACTAAACATCTCTAGTTCTCATACTTTGGGAATCTTCTGTTTGCAAATCGAGTATCCAAAAATAAAATGTAACGGTAATGAATGATGACTTGATTTTTCTACAGTAGGATTGAAAATGGGGGGTGGGGGCGGGAAATTTCCATGTCTGAACATGCATCAGGACTACAAGAACACTTTGGGCACCGTTTTTTCCTACTAAATAAATAGTCGTGTTTAATTTTCATACACTATAATACTGCCATAATTAGAAATCACCTGAAATATGACTTTTATAATTGAATTAGATTATAAAAATTGCACTCTAATTACATTCTAAATAGTAATAAGGTTAAGAGCCAAGTTTGGTAGATTGAGTGAAATGCATATTTCCAAATCCAAGTCCCAACTCGTGGAGAACGAGAAACTTTGTAACTCAATTCATCAAATCTAAATGCCAACAGCCACGTGCTGAAGCTATGCTAAAAAGGTTAGAAGACATAAGCACCTGAAGAGTGTCAATCAACTTGGCTCGATCCTCATCATTAGTTGGAGGCGTTTCGAACAACCTGGACGAAGGCCACCCATGTTCCTTAAAGTACCTTAAAATCCGTAAAACAAAACAACACAATCACACATCATATCACATGATAAGAAACCTCCAACAGCAAAACATAGAAGGGGAAAGAGAATGAAAATAAAAAATAAAAAAAATAGAACCATCGCATTTTGGGTTTGCCTCCACCAATGAGGTTCTGAAGTTCGTCGTAGAATTGAACGTCCCAGTTGAGTGGGCCAGGAGAAGAAGAAGAGGGGCATCGAACATTGAAGTGAGCAAAAGCATCATTGTATGCCTGGCGATGCAGGTGCTCAGACTCGAGGATCACGCCGTCGCAGTCGAATATAAGAGCCTGAAGCGAAGGTGAAGAGGACGAGGCAGAAGCTGAGACAGAGAAGGCGCGGTGCTTGGAGGAGAATAGCTTAATTCTGGGATATGGAAACCGGTGTTTGGTGTTGGGAAGATAGGAGTGGGAGGTGGTGGTGGTGGTAGAGAGGCTGAGAGTTAGAGCGAGAGTAGAAGCCATGTGATGTCCCACACCGCTAACCGTTGTTCACCACATCCATCACTTCAGTGAATGATCACTCTTTCTATTCTATTTTGTGTGGCTGTGCATTCTCATTCTCATTGGTCTCTCCTACCTATTTCTTCACACCTTCTAATCTCTGTTTTAGTGACCGTTCCTGTTTCTTTTACCGAATTTTGTTACCGATTCTCTGTCACTAATTTCTCTTTCATACAGCTATTTTTTTTTTTTAGAAAATAACTGGATAAATAAACTATTATTAAAATAGTGACAAGGATGAATTAATATCTTCAAATTTAATCTGAGTTAAATCAGAGATGACCTGAAATTATGTATATATGAAAACAAATTTAAAATGTATATGTTAAATTTATAAATAAAATCATAAAAATAACTTTGAAATATATTTTACTGTTGTTAACAAAACTTGTTTTCGTAAATATTGTACATGTTTCTGATACGGTTGAGTGTACTTTTCCAAAAACATCTATTTTATTATTATTATACTAAAAAATATATTGAAATTCGGCTACCACAATTTTTGATGAAAATAATGGCAGTACAAACATACCCTATATCTAACACAATCTCACACAGATTCTTCTATTGAATAAATTTTATATGGGTCACATTAAAAGTGAGTCTCATTTCCTATTAGTTAGATTTTAGTGCCAGCAAACAAGTAGAATGGAGGAAGTAAAAACTTTGGTTAAAAATTAGAACCATTATGTTATAAAATTGATTGCTTCTATTAGCCTCACGTTACAAAAATTAATAAAAGTAAATTAATGGAAGGTAAGTTTCAAGTTTTGGTTATAAGTTCACAATGTAGCTTTCTGTTTGCCATCATCTTTTGCTAAGAAGGTGATTGATTATAATACAAGTTGACAACATTTTCATTAGGCGGGGAGCAAGTAAGAAGGCGGGATGGGATCATGGGATGTTTTGTGTACTGGAGTAAGTATCAATGAAACATGAAATGAGTCAGGCTTCAATATGACATTGCTCTGTAGATCTTGTGTCCGCAAAATGAGTTGTAAGTGATACAGAAAAATTCATTCTTTTGTCGTTTGTTAGAACTCATTTAGCGGAGGACTGTATATAAAATACAAGAGATGATCCACTGTATGAATGAATCAGAAGTTCACTTATTTTAATCTCACACTTCTGATAATGATGATCCAAATGAAGAATCTTGTCATTTTTCAGTTAAGATGAGAGATAAATTGTGAAATTAACATGGTGGTTAATTATGCAACATGGAATTCTAATCTACTCTTTCTTGTATCTGAGCCAGTTAAACTACTCTAAACTCATAAACTTCTGGTAGCATGATGCTTAATATCAATCAAAACAAAGTGTTCCATTCTTTACCGGTCTCCAAACAATTTTTCTAGCCAAACATTACTAGCTCATTCTTTTTTTATTGCTTGACTAGCTACGCTACCAGTTCCTTCATCCCTATTCAAAACAAATAGAAATAAAATTTTCATGCTAGAGTGTAGACAGGAAAATGAAATAGATTTATTATAAGCTTCTCATTTGACGAAAGTCATCATTCACAATTTATTCCTGATCAGAAGTTCAGATAAGGAGTCCCTACATTCTTTTTGATACATGGAAGTATAAAGATTTCCCACTTAACACATGTTGTACATTATTCATATTCTCATTAGTAAACTACATCAAAACAAATTTATCACTATTTCAAAGCAAATTATCTCCAAGTTTCATTATTCTTGATCGCACGGAAAAGTTCTTTCATGAATCATTTTTACCTGATTCGACATCAACTTTCTTCTCCATTTTCCTCTCCTTGCAATCATAGAAGTAAATCATGCATGACACCCATTTCAGGGTATTTACTACAGTGAGGAACCCAATTTGTAAAAATATCCCATACCCTCCTTTATAACATCCAAGGGAGACACATGACAACCTTAAACAAAGTCCCAAAGCAAAGAAAACAAGCATCAAAAGTAGCCCTCTCTTCTGATTACCTCTGCTAAAGAAATATGAAACTCGTAAAGCCCCAATACCATATATACCATCCATGACAGATATCACAAAACTCATATTCCAAATAGCACTCCATTCCAAATACACCGCTAACAGCTTTTCAAGAGCCAGAAAGCAAATTACTGCAAAAAATATGTAGTAGCCTAAATCCCTGAAGAGCACATAACAGTTACCTACAGTCCATGGGAATGCAATCAAAAGGCAAGTTGACCAAAACAGCATATACAAAGAAGTGATAAATGTGCCTTTCATTATTGATATGTCAATGGATCTTTTAAACATATCCTTGAGACTAACGTTATTCTCTTCTGAGCGCAGCTTTGAAGCCGAATCCATGGTTACAACCGCAGACCAGAGCTCTAGAACATGAAGAGGCACCAAGTAAATGAATCCAAGTTGAATCAAAACAGGCAAATAATCCTTACTAAAACTTTTACGGGGTATGTCTGTGTCGACCCCGACATACATGTCAAGATGATATGCATAATGATATGCATAACTTCGTTCCTGAAAAGGTAGAAGTGATATAATTTCCGGGGTCTCAACCATAATTTCCTGGAACAAAATTTCAAAGTAAACCATGACAAAAAAGAAAGGAAGGGAAGTGAGAAAGGTGAAGATGATGAAGTTGATGTTATTGACATAGAATGTTACAGCTTCCTTGAGGATATCCAAGACCCCCAGCTTCGGCTTGATTTCACTCTCCATATTCAACACTAATTCTATTTGAACCCCTCATGCTCATTGTATGTAATCTCATTATAAATAGATCTTTTCACTCGGTTCTACTTTCCTGGAAATACACCGTTTACAGAAGACTTTGACTTCATACGGTATCTATTTTATGACTTGAATAATCGTTTTCTATTAAAATGAAAGGTACTCTTTCTCCAACACCTTTGCTAGCCATACTTTGTCGGTGCCTACTATTTTGTGACATGAAATAGTAGTTTTTGAAAGATAAAATAAAGCTATTTCAAGAGCAAGTTTATGTATATGATAGATTTTTGCAATATATTTTAGAATTTATTTTTTCATATCCTTTTATTTTATTACCTATTTTATCTAATAATTTTTTTTTATCTTCTCTTCCTATTTATCTTTTTGTATTACAAGATCTGTTACGCAAATTTTATACACGAGGGGTATTGTTATCCTTTCTTCCGACCTTATTTTCCTGTTGACATCAAAGAAATTGTATTAGTCCTCGGAAGTGGATGGGACTAAACATGTGTTATGCAAAACTTTTTTTTAAGAAAAATAATTATATGCATTAAATTGATAAAATTTTTATAAATAAGTTAAATTAAATATTTATTAAAGCTTAATTTGGATTATCTTATAGTTTATAGGAATTTTTATAAATTTCTATCATTAAGACTCTTTTCAAGATAAGAAAAGTTTGTTTATACTCATAAAAAAGTTAAAGTGAAGAAATTTTAAAAAGTTAAAGTGTATAACTTAATTTTAATTTATATCAAAAATTATTTAACATTCTTAATTTATATTATTTTCTTCTACTTTGAGTACTTAATGTAATTGAGAAGTTTATATAAGTTAACTCAATTTCAATGTATAAGTGGATGATAAGATCGAGAAAGTGTTAAGAACCTTACACGAAAACGATTTTTCCTATACCCAACATTTCTAAGATACCATGACCATATCTTTAATCAAACAAGATTTGAGAAATTGTTAGGAACCTTACACAGGAGCGTGTGGGGACAATTATTTTTCCTACAGCAACGTTACAAAGATGTTCTACGGTCTTATCTTCAATCATACAAATTGAGTTGACCTATTACAACTTAACCAACCATTGGATGTCTTCTGCAATTCATGATTCATGATATAATACAATCCTGGATTTATTCAAGAAAAATTATAATCATAACAAACTTAGTGAAAGGTAAAAAGAAAATGAAGAGAGTATGTATTATCATCCCTAGTATATACAAATTTGTTTGAAGAATTTGCTCATTTAATTTTTATTTATTTACAAAATGTTTACATAACTTATTATTTGATATTTATATGTCATTAAATATAAGATATTAATATTATAATTATTAAGATTTTCTTATACTTTTTATAGTTTATTTCTTACTTTCTTTACTTATTTTAAAACAAAATTTTCAGCTTCTCCTAATCTTAAGCAAATATATTTTCCAAAATAT
>JAMLFT010003553.1:0-21761 GCA_026544285.1 Pachyrhizus erosus | reverse complement strand
CTAAACATTCAAGTTTTTAATTTCTCATCTTTACATATTTTTATTTATTTAAAGTTTATTCTAGGTTTTATTTCTAATATTTTCCTAATTTACTAACTATTTTTCTATTATCTAACTAATTACCTTATTTACATTGAAATAATAATATTTTTGGAAAAATGGGATGTTATACGTAACACCACTAATCGATCATAAATTATCAAATGTGGAGGAAAACATCATGTGATTATATCTACAGGTCTCAGAAAAATACATGCACAATGCACTAGTAAATAACCGAACTATTTCGATTTTGTTTGATTAAAAAATTGGTTGAAACAAATATATATATTACTTTATCACTTAAATGTGTCAGCTTTAGATGTTATTTATTTTAATTATATATAAGTTTATTCCAACAAATTTTCTATAGTCTTCACATTGAAACAATATTTACAACAGTAATGTAACATTTAATGTCTCTAGCATAATCCAACATATATCACTTAGTAGAGAATTTATATATCTTTTGGTAATTATTTTAAACATGTTTTTCTTAATTGTTAAAAGATTTAACACATGAATGTACAATATATTCAAAATGTACGAGTAAACTATATTCTCAAGTCTTGTCCAACATTATATCTTTCAATATATACATTTTAAATATGTATTATTAACTATTGGTAATATTAAATTTATATTAATTTTATTTGAGTTGGAGTGATGAATTTGTTGAGGTTTTATGGAGAGAAAATGATAAGCAAATTTTTGGGACTTGAAAATGATAGCTTTAAACAGATCACAAGGATTTGATAAGAATTTAATGGATTCCAGTAATATCAAATTAAAAAAATATCAAAATGAATTTTAATATGCATATCATCCTTATAAAAGCAGGAATTAAACAAAAGAAAGACTCGTAAGTGTAACTGACATTTTGTATAATGTTTACAATAAGAGTTATTTAATTTTTTTTATTGAACTTAAATGCATGATTGAATTTTAATATATAATGATTGTGTAATGCATAATTGAATTTTTTTTTATTGAATTTAATTTTGTATAAAATGAATATAAATTCATCATTTTTTTACAAGTTAATGGTTACTAATCCTAACTGTTGGATTATTAAATTAATGTATCTATGGTGAATAGATAAGTTGTCCATTATTGGAGAAGATGTTTACTTCCAATGTTAGACGTCCCTAATTTTTATAATCGACAATAAGATTAGAAATTTAGAACTCTTCATGGAATATGAATCCAATCCTTACCAATGTTGAAAAATAAAAAGTTCTTTACTGCATAGAAATTAAGTTTTTGTATCTATCCTTATTATAGTCTCTCTCTTCTCCATTTCATTCCTCCGTGATGTTGATGATGCTGACATGGATGCGGTTTTCGATTGGTAGTTTGGATCTTGAAACCGGATTTTCAGTGCAGATGAACCAATTCCTCGTCTCTTAAATGCCTTGTTGAGAAATCAAGGATGATCTCCTAGGTATTATTGGTTCTATCATTCTGTTTATTTCTCATCATTTTTTAACTAGGATCCTATAAGCACGTATGAAAAAAACAAAAAGAGTAAATTAAAATGATATAGTTTTTATAAGATGACACATACAAATAAGTATAAGAATGAATGAAAAAGGCTTGACAAACTAAACTGAAAGATTGAATAGATTATACATTAAAGTGTGCATCATCTTATTAGACTTAATGACATACTCAACAAACAGATTAAGCAACCAACATACAGACGAAGCTTAAATAAGACATAGTATGAGAACTAAACCTGCAAATTCTAAACAAGAAGCCTTACGTAAAATAGAACGAAACTGAATTATATATTCAATATTGTAACATTGATAAAACGATACAATGTGAGCTTAAATAGACAATCTAAAAAGTTTCTCATTGGGCATAACAAAAAGTAATCATAACTAAGTTTAAAGAAAAACATTATTAGCCTATAGTTATAGCTTACTTTTTCTTATTACAAGCAAATTTTAATCAAACTTTTTCCTAGTACAAGCAAACATTAGCTTACAACTACAACTTACTTTTTCTGAATACAAGCAAATTTTAACCAAATTTACAAGCAACCCAAAACAAGACAGTTATTAAAATATTTTATAATAATAGCCTGGAAAAATCTCAAATTTCAACATTCCTCCTTGAGTGTTTTTTTTCAATATTTCAATCTTTGATATGAAAAAATTCCCAATATCAATGGAGAATCACCTATAAGTAGACAATTATTTGCATCCCCTTGCTTAATAAAATTTATAGTATTTGGAACAATAATGTTTGCAACTACTTTAAATCATTTTTTATCTCGAAGGACCCTAGCTTTAAGTGTCCAATGAGTCATGATAGTTATAGCAACATTTTAACATTGTACTTCACCAAAAAATTTAATATTGACTTGATAAGAAGTATGATAATCCCAACAAAGGTTTTCCAATTAAAAGAATTACCTCCTACATTTGCAAAAACAATTGCCACAATTGTTGCAACTTTCACGACCCATAAAAAATTATTCAGCATAAAACCAAAAAAATAAAAAACTTCTTTTTCTAACTTTTGAGAAGTAGGATTGATTTAATTCCTTGAAAATGATGCATTGTGGGTAATATGATTTGTGCACCCATTGTGTATAAGTCACACCTCTTTGTTATTGCTTGTTAAATAACAAGTAGTAACAAATAATGCTCCTCATTTTGTTCTTCATACTCAATAACTTGGGCTTATTGTCCTTATTTCTTTATTTTATCTTTGAAAACTTTTTCCATGTGACCAATTTGATTGCGAGCCCTACATTTAATGCTTGGCCTGAGCTAATAAAAGTTTTCAATATGATTGTTCTCTTTGCAATGAAGGCAAGGTGGAAATTTATTTTTTCAACCTTTACCTTTGTTTCCTTGTATGTGTGCCACAAGAGCACCTTCCATATTTTCTTCCATCCTCAAATATCTTCTCTACTCTGTAGCTTGTAAATGATTTCAAGCTCTACAGTTGATATTTGAGCAAACTCTTTAGTTTCTTCCAATGAAGAGATTTTTGACTCAAACCTTTCTAGGAGATACACCAAGATTTTTTCCACAACCCTTTGATCACTTAGTTTCTCTCCAAGTAATCTAATTTGTGTAACCACCTTCAAAAGTCTATCAGTAAACTCTTCAACAAATTAAATTTCTTTTAACTTCACTACTTTAAATTCTCTTCTTAAGTTTGACACCTACATTCTTTTAGTTCTTTCAATCCCTCGAAACTCCTTTTGCAACTTATCCCACACTTCTTTTACAATTTCAAGAGTTAGAATCTTGATAAATATGTCATAATTTCAAGAGTTAGAATCTTGATAAATATGTCATAATGTAGTGTTGCAAGTATGATGACAAGTGTTTTTCCTTCCTTCACCACTTTATCATTGTGACTCCTCATTTGAGCTACTGTTGGGTTTTCTAGTAATAAAGTTGGATTACTTACATCTACCACTACATCTCACAAACTCTGAGCTTTGAGATAAATACTCATTTTTATAGTCCATAAATGATAACTTCATTTTGCAAAAATAGGAGGTAGAGGTAAAGAACTACTATTGGAGGCCATTTTTATGTTTAGAGATTTTTTGCTTAGGTTTTCTTGTTAGTTTTTTTTTCACTTTGTTTTTTATTTTTTTATTTTCTCTTTCTCACTAACTCTGGTTTTTCCCCCTCGTAGTCCCTTAAAGAACATTAAAACTATTGATACCATGTTAGAAGATGACATATGAAAATGGGTGTAAGACTGAATGGAAAAGGCTTAACAAACTAAGCTGAAAGACTAAATAGATGATGAATAAGATTGTGCATCATATTATCAGACTAAGCAATCAACATACAAATGGAGCAATACAAAAATCAAATGCATTGAGAGAATAAAAGTTGCAAATTAAAAATAAGAAACCTCACACAAAATGATGCATTCTAGTTCATGAAATGTAAAACATTGATCATTTTCAAAAGAAGAAGAAATGTAGGAAGTGGAAGTAGATTCAAGAAATGGAAGAGATGCCATAATTCTCTAAATAATTGATAAGCCAAGGAGGATCTACCATAAAGAAAGTGTTTCTTTGATAAGAATTAATGTTCTTGGTTAAAGCCAAGAGAGAATTCACAAGCTCTCGAGAAAATATTCTTACTTTCAAAGAATGAATGTCAAAGTTACATAATAGCTTGTAGTACAAGCTTCTATACTACGAGCTAATAACTAAATTAATTAAGACCAAATACTTAAATCCACACAAGAGGCTCAAAAGTGACCTCTAACATAAAAACAAATCAATATTACACATAAATAGGCATCACATGCGCCATATGTTCATGCTCCTAAGTTGGACCTTAAGAAGGTTCATTCCACTCTATGCACCTCTAAGTGACCTCCATGGACTTGGGCTTAAGCCCACAAAGGCCCAAATATTTTTCCAAGTCTCTCCTCTTGATCTTCTTTTTCAATGTTCTTTTTGAATAGTTTTATATCATCCCCTTCTTCTTAAAAAGAATTAAACCTTGAATTTGAAATATTTTAGTTACAAGTCAACACAAGAAGACGTGTTTTACAATGTAACAAAAGAGATCATGTATTAAATTTGTTGTTCCTTTGTAGACATCTATCATTCCTTCCTATAAAGAAATTTATCCTCAAATTCAACTCTGTTATTCCTACACAAAGAAAAACACAATTATAAGCATGTAATGAAAAATCAAGATTCTACTTCTAAGGAGACTTGAATCCCTTGAAAAGTAAGATATCTTATTATCTATATGTCTTTACATCAATCATCTCATATCAAATACAAGTTTCAAGAAATCACGAAACATCATTAAAATCAAATTCATCTCATAGTAATTAAGAATACCTAAAACTATAATTTTGAAATTTTTTTCTTTTTATTTCCAAAACTTTTTTCCTTACTCTTAAGTGTTCCATTTCCATGTAATCCCAAAAGGAATTTCCATACAACATTACACATTCATCATTCCCAACCTTTTCACAAACCACATCTATAATTGAAGAACTTTTAATAGAACCATGGAATGTCAAATATGGTCTCTACATCTCAAGTCTCCTAAACTTCTCATCCTTACCCAAAACAATGTGGTGTCAATCATATACTTCAAGCAAATGAAAATCATAAATAATATGCAAACCCAAAATATTTTGAACGAAAACATCAATTAAACCACAAGTTCTTAGTATGTTGTAAGTCAAAATTTTATCCTCTTCTTGGATGCATTGGTCCTCATAAAACTTAATTTCTTCTCCTATTTCTTTTGTCATTTGTTCCTTAATGCATAATTCTTCCTTAGGCATTAAAAAAAGAATTTAGATTGCTAAACATAAAATCAAATGCACAAGAAGAATTAAATTCACAATAAAATTGAGAACAAGAAACTATATTTTCATATTCCTCTTTTAAGGATTCCTCTTCACTTTATTTCTCAAGTAGTGCATGTAACACCCTTTTTCACTTATCTGTTTTATTAAAAATTTAAACTTCGACAAGTAATTTATTTTGATTTATTTAATTAGATACTAGTCGCTAGGGAGTTACAATTTATGATCATTTATCTATCACCATATCATCCACGCATCATATGATTGACATTAAAAGCTCAGTTAGATATATATTAATAAAGTTAAGAGTACAACTATATGTAATATATTTCAAAATATTAGTTGTGTTAATATTTCTACATTTATTGAAAAATAGGAGATGCAAATCAACTAGGTATTATTTAGCTTATAATCCCCTCTACTTAATCAAAACACTTAGAGGGGTCCCTTTCCTCAAAAGTCTCTTTTTCCTTCTTTGAGTTGTTACCTTCGTTGGCAGCAAGGGTAGTGATGGGTTGGGATTTGCTGGAGGCTTAGAGTGTCGCAAAGCGACCGGAACATCTGGTGGGATTCCCGTATAACGAGAAGGTAAGGTTTGCGTCATTATAACGGGAAGGTTAATATGAGAGAATTACCCGTGTGGTATTATCTCTGGAGATAGAACGACAAATCTCACATAACATGTAAAGGTATCATCCTCGAATAGGGAATCATTGCGTCCAACTCCCTTCCAAAGGAATGATCATTAGACGAAAGAGTGGGTGGAAGTTGTTAACTATCTGGAAAAAAAAAAAGGGTGTAGGAGTGAGCCTTCAATCCTTATATAAACATACAATATTGACTAGCTATCATGTACCCTCATCTCACCATCCATGCCTAGTTAGGGTTTCTAATCGTTTAGGACCCTTCGCTACCTCCAATTTTTCCTAACTCTAGGAGAGCTTACAGGAGCATATCAAATATTCAAGTTTGCATTTAGGGTCAACGATCGGGAGTACATATCCTGCTTGGTACTCGATCCAAGATACTCTCAATCGAATCTTGGTAATGTTCTACTTTATCAAAAATGCCAAATCGGTTCTATGACACACTCTATCCCTGAGTGGCTCACAACTTGGCACCTTATCTACTCCAAGGACTCACTTGAGCCTGTATACATTCCTCAAATATCTTTTGTGGTCAACCTCTGCAATCTCCATTCTTAATTCCCACTTGTATGTTTTTAAATCATTCACATCTTCCCACTTCCATCCGTTGACTTCGTTGGTACTTGTTTTGATTTCGAAGGTGATATTTATTTGATGACTTCATTTTATATCAATTGACCAGCCATCATCAAGTTTCATTCATCCTCTATTTGAATTATTTCATTTCCATGCTTAGGCTTTCACAACTTATATCTCATCTTCTACCCTAGGATTTTGTGTCAAAGTATTGTCTACTTGTGACATTCAACCGAGTTATATTCTATAATTCATCTATTTTTAGTAAAGGCAATCACCATATACAAATATTACCATAAAAAATTCAAGATTAACAATTACATAGATGATATTAACTTTTCATGTATTGTTCATGTTATTATCAATAATGTAGAAAAAAGAATTAATTAATATAATGATAAAAAAGATAAGTAGAATCTTGTTTAGCAATTTATTCATCATATTCCTTTTCTTTTTATCTTTTCTATTTTCTTCCTTCCTTTTTCTCCCTATCTTCTCTTTTTTCTACTTTCTCTCTCTCTCCATTATTTTTCTATTTTCTCTTTTCTCTCCCGCTCTCTCTCTTATTTCTTTATCTCTCTTTCTCTCTCTTTTTTCTCTCTCCTCTCTCTCCCTCTCTTCTTTCTCTCTTCTTTCTTTATTTTTTCTCTTTTCTCTCTCTCTTATTTCTCTCTCTTCCTCTCTCCCTCTCTTTCTCTCTTCTTTCTCTCTCCTCTCTCTCTTCCTCTCTCCCTCTCTTTCTCTCTTCTTTCTCTCTCCTCTCTCTCTCCCTCTCTTCTTTCTCTCTTCTTTATTTATTTTTTTCTCTCTTTTCTCTCTCTCTTCTCTCTCTATCTATCTCTCTCTTCTTCTCTGCCTCTCTCCCTCTCTTTCTCTCTTTTTTTGTCTTTCTCTCTCCTTCTCTTTCTCTCTCTTCCCTCTCCTTTCTCTTTTCCTCTCTCCAAGTCCTTCCTCTTGATCTTCTTCTTCAATATTCTCTTTGGATAGTCCTCTATCATCCCCTCCTTCTTGAAAAAAATTTGACCATGAATTTGAATCTTTAGTATCTATATCACAAGGAAACAAAAGAAAATATTTTAGTTACAAGTCAACACAAGAAAACATGTTTTACAATGTAACAAAAGATAACATGTATTAAATTTGTTGTCCCCTTGTAGACATCTATAAAAAAGGGAGCAAAATTGAGTGATATATTTCAATATTGCAATATTAATAAAGTGATATAATATGAGCTTAAATAGACAATCTAAGAAGTCTCTCATTGGAAAAATAAAATAAAATAATCATAACTACGATAAAAGAAAAACATCATTAACCTAAAACTACAACATAGCATTTTTTAGTACAATCAAACTTTAACCAAACTTACAAGTAACCTAAAAAGTTACAAAGTCATGAATATAATTTATAATAACAACCTAGAAAAATCTTAAATTCCAACAATTTTTATATTGTACATAATCTTCTTTTTTTTTTAACATTTACTATAACTTTTC
Organism: Pachyrhizus erosus; assembly: GCA_026544285.1. Lineage (NCBI taxonomy): Eukaryota > Viridiplantae > Streptophyta > Magnoliopsida > Fabales > Fabaceae > Pachyrhizus > Pachyrhizus erosus. Next base: position 13,678 of record JAMLFT010003553.1, on the reverse strand, counting down.
TTATAAAATTACACAATGTGATACTTTTCAAACAATTAACAAATTAGTATAATGTATAAGTGGTGCTTTTGGGATTTTTTAAGGTGTTAGTATGGGAGAAAAAAAAATGAGGACTATAAGGAAAAATCTCAAAAACTTACATGATGTATGAATGTAATTTACTAAAAAGAAAAGGGTGTGAAATGAATTAAACTTTTTTATAAGTTAAAATTTTTTTATGCATAAGTTAATTTATACATGTTATCTAATTTACGTCTTATTTGAATAATTTTTTTATAAGCACTTACGAGGGAATAAAATAAAAAGAAAATTTAATTAAGCTTCTCAAATTAGTTTATGTAAAAGCTAATTTGTAGAAGTTCTTTCATTCTACCTTCTTCAAAAGCTTATTTTAATTATAGGACAAACTTAATTCACTTTTCTTATTATTTTTTTTTCTTGCAAGTACTGGGAAAGAAGCAATTTTTAGCTCATTTAGCTTATCCAAAAGTTGATTATAACTTATGCATGAATTAATTTTATGTTATAAGAGAAATTTAATTCATTTTATTTTAAATAAATTATACAAATATTCCTTATTTTTTTCTATTCTTACACTAACTCCCCTTAATTTTAAAAATATATAATAATATCCCTTATATACTACACTAACACCTCTTAATATTTGTAAATATTACATTAGCACCTCTCCGGTATATTACATTAATACTCTTTATAAGAGTAATTATAATGATTAAAAAGATAAAAAAATGTTTATATAATTTCACAAAATCTTAAAGGATTTTTGCGTAATTTACTTTTTTATTTTCTTATTTTCTTATCTTATAAATGATTATTGAAAAGTTGTCCAATTAGGAACTAAATGCCATGTCTTGGAATGACTATTTGACCAAAAAGAAATTTGATTTGATCAAACAATTCTTAATATTTCAATTACTTATGTTTAATACACCGAGTTTCATGTCTAATAAACAATAGTATTTTTAATTAAGCTCAATTTTATTTAGTCTTAATTACTATTTTATTCCCTTAATTTGGACTTTTATTTTTTAATCTCCTATATAAAAATTTAGTTTTTTAGTTCCTAAATTTAAAAATTACTATTTTTAATCCCTTTTCATAGTGTCAGTCCAATGGAGATTTATAGATTCATAATTTATGATAATTTTTTAGTGTCAAAATTTGATTTTTAATTTAAATTTTAAAATACGATTTTTGATGATTTTAAACTACCAAATCACCCAAATAATAATATAAAAAAAAAAAAAAAAAAACACGAAATCCTAGTCCCTATTATCTCTAAACTTCAAAATCAATTCTGGAAGTTGATATCCCTGGGTCCTTAATCAATTCCCGCACAGTTGTTTTTCATTCAAAATTTGAATTTTGTCACAATCAGTATAATAAATATTTGCAAAAAAAATCTATACTGTGTTATCAAAATGAAACCTCAATTTTATAACAACACAAAATACACTTAAAACTGTATGTATCTAAATTTTGACCATAAACGCACACTTTGATGCACACAAAGTTATTGTAGGCACAAGAATAATTTTTCTAAAATCAGAAACCTCAAATCTAATTCATTCATACAGCTACAGAACGTTGTTTTGTTTCTAATACAAATATTCTCACAAAAAACAGAACAATGAGCTTCTACTACCTAACAGATTAATGAGCCACCTGTCCAAGTTAATTACGAAGCTTAACACATTGTACTTTAGTCTGAAAACACATTAACTACTGCAATAGGCATAAAATAAATTACATATCTGAGAACTGCAGAGTACATCAGAAAGTTCAATAGCATTAACAGTTATAGCAAGTCAAATTGATATGCTATTAGGTATCCCCCTTCCAGTGATTCCACTTGTTGAGGCAGAAGAACTAGAGGTGTCAGGGTACAAAAGAGTGTACTCAATGTTTCCAGGACCACGTCTATTCTTAAGCTTAAGGTCCCTATTCCTTTGCATGATCCTTGCTTGAATCTCCTTTAGTTCTTGCTTGAACTCAGCAAATCTATTCTGAATTACTTCATTGTCTATCCACCCTGGTGATTGTTGGCACCCCAAGTAGACTTCATCACAAGTATGCCTTGAGAGCATATCCACCAATGCCACTGCAAGACTCATCTCAAACCTATCAGGTAGCATTTTGAAGAAAAACTTATCTGGGTCTTTGAGGAACTCACCAAACTCCACTGTCCCTTCTAGAGGAACAAACTTCCTGCATAGTGTGGGGCGGTTTGGAGGGTAACCATTGTATGCATGTTGGCCATAGTTTAGAGATGCATGCTTGGCAGAAGCAATCCATATGAGGGTTGTTAGTGCCTCCACAAGGTTTGAGAGTGTTGTCATTTGGTACCACCATGTGTCATTGTGTTTGTCACCATGGCCTTGAGTTTTAATCTCTGACCACCAAGCTTGGAGTTCAACATCACCCTCGATGGCCTCATCACTTTTGTAGAAGAATGAGCAGAAGTCCTTGACCCATTCTTTGATGGCTACCCATATTTCAAGTCCATCAGTGGCGTAGGGATAGTCCAACAACAAAAGTTGAATCCCAGTGGGGTTATTGTTGTCTGGATCTACTACAGCCATGCCCCTACAAAATTAGTTGTTGGAATAGTACGTGTGAAGGTGAAAATACAAGAACCATGATATTTTCTCAACCCTTTTATTACACCTCCTTTACACCTTTGCATTTTTCTTTTAGGTTAAGGGTTAAACTATTTATTTGGTTCCTATAATTATCATCATTTTATGTTTTAGTCTCTATCTGAGAAAACACAGTAAGTTTTAATTTTGAACAGTTTTTGCGGTGACTGTTATCATTGCGAGTAAGTTTTTATAGCTGTTTTACACTGCCAGGATGAGGTGACTCATCACCGTCAAAAAGTTTTATAGTCGTTTTACACTACCAAAAGGTTTTCTTTAATGTTAACAATGAACACCAAAACCTAATTTTTATGCGTGTGTAAAGACTAAAACTCACGATTTTCTAATATAGAAACTAAAACTTAAAATAGGTATAACTCTAAGAACCAAGGGAATAGTTTAACCTAGGTTAAATTAAACACTTCTCATCATATTTAAGAATCAGTTCTTACATAAAAAAAAATGTAAGTTTGAGTTCCTATAATAACATATATTATAAGAACTAAAATTTAGAAAATATAGTAACAAGTGACCACTATATACTAATAATGGCTTATAGGGGCTAAAATTTGTGTTTATTCATGTTGGATGTGTTTTAAATGTTGTCAAAATAATTTTAATTTAAATTTGAATAAGTCAATTAGTAAAGATAAAAATATTTTATTGGGTTGTTAGTAAATTAATTAGTTTTAAAATTTATTTTTCAGTTATTAGTAACGGCTGCTAAAATCATGGAATATGATTTTTTTCAGTTATTTCTTTTGTGTACTTAAATACAAGTCAAATTCAATAAAATAGTATACTTCTACAGTTTAAAACAAAGTTATATTATTTTTTTATTAAATTGTTATTCCTTTATCCTAAAACAAAAACCAACAGATTGGTATTGAAAGTCTTATTCTTAAAGAACTTGTGAAAGTGAGAGTGGGTCATCATGTACAAGAAACCATCATGTCATCAATTGCTTCTCTAGTGTTTGATGGAAAAAATTATTAAATTTGGGTCGTAAGAATAAAAATTTACCTAGAAGCATTAGATCTTTGAGAACTTGTTGAAGGGGATTATGAAGTTCTTACTCTACTAGACAACCCCACAATAGCCCAAAAAAAAAAATTAGAAGGACAAAAAAATAAGGAAGTCAAAAGCAAAGGCTTGTTTATTTGCTACTATTCCATCTACTATCTTCACTTAAATCATGACAATGAAGTTACCAAAAGAGATATGAAATTTTCTCAATAAGGAATATAAAGAAGATGTCAAGATCAAAGGGAGTTTAAAATGCCAAGGACAAAGGAGTTTGAAACAGCGAAGGAGTATTCTGATCGACTTCTTGACATTGCAAATCGAATTAGGTTGTTCGGTCAAGAGACTTTAGAATTGTCCAAAAAATTTTAGTTACTCTTCCTAAAATATTTGAATCTACAATTTCTTCTTTAGAGAACTCTAAAGATTTGACAACTATTTCCTTGAAGAAAGTGTTGCACACTTTACAAGCCTAAGAGAAAAGAAGACTTTTGAGACAATAAAACACAAGTGAAGGAGCTTTGCAAGCAAAGTTGCAAATCAACAAAGAACAAAAGAAGAGAAATTGAGGGCAAATCTTGAAGAAAGTGAAGAAAGTTTAGAAGGTAGATCAAGATATCCACCATGTCAACATTGGGAAAAGAAAGGTCAACCTCCATTTAGATGTTGAAGAAGACTTGATGCTAAGTGTAATGAGTGTAATCAAATGGGCATGAAACTATTATTTGTAGAAACAAGAATCAATCACATGGTGAAGAGGCAAAGACTCCTAATCAAGAGGAGGAGGATTACTTGTTTTCTGTCACATGTTTCTCTAGTGATGAATCAAGTCATAATTGGCTTATAAATAGTGGTTGTACTAACTACATGACAACCAACACAGATCTATTCAATGAACTATGCATTGCAAGCATATCAAAGGTTCAAGTTGGAAATGACAAGTACATTGTTGTGAAAGGAAAAGGAATAATAACAACTTCAACCTACTCAAGTACAAATTTCATTTCTAATGTGTTATATGTTCCCAAAATTGATAAGATTTTGTTGAGTGTTCGACAACCAGTGAAAAAGGTTATAAAGTTTGTTCGAAAACAAAAACTGTACAATTAAAGATGCATATGACGAGATTTTTCAAGTAAAAATGACAAGAAAAATTTTGTTTTAAATCCATTAGAGAATGAGCAAAATGCCTTTTCAATAAAAGAAGATATGACTAAATTTTGGCAAAAAAAAAAAAGAAGTTGAAGGAAAAAAAAAATTGGTTTTGAAATAGCAACACCCAAGTCTTCTAGTGGTGCTACTAAAGCAAAATCTACAACTGTTGTGTAAAAGCACATAAACAAACAAATACAATTAAGGAAAAATGAAATAAAAGAAAGAGTTGAGAAAATTGAGTCTAGTGAGAAGTGTATAAAAACTCTGAATTTAGAGTTGAAGTCTATTGAATTTAAGATAAGAAGTTATGGTGTAGAAATGTCATCACTAAAGATTCAAATTAAAGACTTAACTAAGAAGTTAAAAGTTAAAAATGTTAAAGCTCAATCATCTAAGAGAAAAGTAAAAGTATTTCAGCAGGAAAAGACTCATCTAGAATAGAAGATCAAATTGCTAATGTCTTTACCAAGTCATTCTAAATCAACAGGTTGAATTTTTTATAAAGAAGTTAAGAGCTTTGCAGCGTCTAAGGCAAGGTGGAGTGTTAGATATGTGCCTTAAATGTTGTCAAAATAATTTTAATTTAAATTTGAATTAGTCAATTAGTAAAGATAAGAATATTTTATTGGATTATTAGTGGATTAATTAGTTTTAAATTTTATTATTCAACTATTAGTAATGATTGCTAAAATCATGGAATATGATTTTTTTTCAACACAAAGCTATATTATTTCTTTGTTAAATTGTTCTTCCTTTATCCTAAAACAAAAACCAAAAATTCATATAGGGTTTGATCTTAGATGAATGTCACATATAGGAACCAAATAATTAATTTAACCTTTTTTTTCTGTATCACATATATTTTTTGAAAGTTTAAACCTTGTAAATGAAAGTGGTACGTAGTTTGTGATGTACCTTTTTAGTAGATCAGCTGGGAGTCCTTGTTCATAGAATCTCCACTCTTTATAGAGGTCACAAGATATCTGCATACAAATTTCACCAGGAAATAATATTCTCTCAAGAATTCCTCTTGAGTTTATAAGGATGAGTCTTGCCAAGGCATTTATGTGCATGGTGTCTTTGAAATGAGGATTCAACAATCTATGGATTGGATGCATAACACTTAGCCTTCTTTTCGTAGCAATGATAAATGGTTCAACAACTGCATGGGTGTATAACCTGCAAAAGGTTTCATTACAAAACACTTAAATTCCAAAAGTAAAGTGGCAATGTAGTAAGTATATTACTTAATTTCTTTGTAATTATTATTTTCTCTAATAAAATAATATTTATTTAGCTTTTTAAGGGTCAATGTTTCCACTAACAAAGGATCCTTTAATTTAATTAGAAACTCATTTTTAGTTAACAAACTTGGGAAATATTCATTGGCCACTAGTAATTGTTCTTATGTGTAATGCTATCAACAAAAATGCTAGAAATCAATATAGGAAGGGATAATGATTTTAATAATTTCAATAATTTGTGAAAGGACAATTATTGCGTCCTATAAATAAAACAAATCCTGAGGAATTCTAATGAGTCACCTTAGTTTAGACAACAAAATAGAACAGAGAATCTTAAACATGATTATTTCACATCCATTTTTACATACTTAACTTTACATCTATCAAAAGAAAGTATTTTTCCTTCCTTTCTTCTCTCTATGTCACATGATTTTGACATTTTAATTATAGGAGGTGATGTAAAAGAGTGTAAAAATTGGTAATGTGAAGCAAACATGTTCCAATAATCTTTGTAGAGTGAAAAATGAGATATTAGCATGGGAACTTTAGTAACTATGATTGCATAAACATTTCAACTCACCAATGGCTAATTAGTTGATGGTAAACAACATCATTAGCTAAAACATGAGCTTTAGCAAGCTGCCAAAGTGCTGCCTGTGTTCCCTGCTTAGCTGGAAGAAAAACTCTGTGGATTTCAAGGTGAGGAGATGAGCCTGGCAAGCTAAGTTCTATTGTCAATGGCTTAAGCATACCATCACTCCTTAAGAATAGTAGAGTCCTAGATGCATAAGCACATACCCCATTTGCATTTATTCTGTTCAAATATGGAATGAGATAGTCATGATGATCAAGCATGAATAACCTTCCCTGTTCCATTGCCTACACAATTTTGTAAGGAAAAAGGACAACAAATAAATAACACCCCCATTGAATAAAAAATTCTATAAGCTACATGTCAATTAAGCTAGGATGCTTTAAAATTTGTTATTATACTAACTACTATAAATAAAGCATGCTTGCAGAAAGTTTTAAGCTTTGTTTGGATTGATATAAAAGGATGGAATGGAACAATACTTTGTTATATTGTTTGTAATCCTATTGTTTAACATAGGATGGAATACTAAGTTTCATTCCATTATATCTAATACACCTCTTGTTAATTTACTCTAATTTAGGAGTACAAAATACAATAAGTATCAACATAATCAATTCAACCACATACTTTATTACCTTATAGCATACCCTTGTAGCATATCAATTTATCATCATCAATAAACTCTAAACTCAAAAGCAAACTAATGGTGGGCTTATTCCTTAGTAAAATAGAACCCTACAAAAGGACTAACCTAATAAAAAGAATAGAAAAAAATGAAGGTTCTTAAGGTTGACTTGCTTCTAAAGTAAAATTTGGACTTAAAAACATGACACAACTAATCTTCTCATGACTTACACCTCGAATGATTCTTGTGGAACATATCAAACATGTTCTGACACTTGTGCTCTTTGACACTTGTTCAACACTTCTAATTAGGTGTCCAATTAAAAAATTACCTTTTGTTGGATTGGACACTTAAGCTAACATCTTTACATGACTCAAACACTTGAGCTAACACCTTTATATGAATGGACACGCATTAATATTGTTAAAATTATTCATTTTTAACTTTTAGGAAAGTCATCTTAAAATATAATATAAAATAGGTTTAAATATGAATTTGATATCTGAAATATAGGATCTTTTTAGTTTTGGTCTTTTAAAAAAATTTGTTCTAATTCTTGCTATCAGGTAAGCTTTTATTTTAGTCATTGTTTTTCTTTAAAGGATGTCATAACAACGAAATTGATAGTGCAATGACTTATCACATATTCAAAATGTCTAACAACACAGTTACATGTAATATGTTTTCAAATTATGCTTTTAAATTTATCATTAAGTTATTTAACGTCATTAACTATTTTTAACCAATAGAAATTTAAAAATAATTTATTGAAAAAATTATATATGACTGTTATGTCAAATTTCATGAAAACATAATAAGTCACTAAATTAGTAAAGTCATTATTAAAATATCATTTAATGTTGTTACTTAATAACAAAGGCTAAAATAAAAAACAATAATTTTAAAGGACTAAAGTAAAAAAAAAAATCTAAAGGACCAAAATAAAAAAAAACTTTATTTTTTAAGGATCAAATTAATATTTAATTCTATAAAGTATTAACAAAATTAATGTCTCTTGCCTTTTTTAGGCTTGTCATCATAGGAAAAACATAGAAGGTTGGTTTAAAAAGGTGTAATACAATATCAATTTAAATATTTTGTTAAGTTACTCGAATCTCATTTCTTGAAGTCTCTCTTTACGTGTGTGTATGTGTGTCTCGTCTCCTACATTTTAGGCATTAGCCATGTAAGAGTGTCTATGTCCGTGTTAGAGTATGTACTTCATAGTTGAAAAGTGCTTAAGTTTTATAACTTGCATTTTAATTTTCTAATTCTGATCTCATGAAAGGTTGAAGAAAATGAAATAAAGTAAACAACATTGTGACTAAAACGTGAGTTGTTACAGCTTCCACATTATTTAATATCTCCTAAGAGAAGTGGAAAAAAAATTGATCTTCTCAAATGTCCAAATTTCCAGACTTTTGTTACTTGCCTGAGAAAGTGTCCATCCTTCTAGCTTCGGTTCAATGATTGATTGCTTTATTGAACTCGGTCTTCCGAATTTGTTTTTAGGGGGGAATGTCTGAAAGAAATATTGAAACCAGAATAATTAGGCCAAAAATGTGAGTCTAAATATCATTTTGATTATACAACTATAGAACTAATAATTATTAGACTGACATTTTATACTGTAGTGACGAAGTATGACCAACATGCTAAAGCTGAACTGAAACTAGTTTGCCATGTAATTATTCAAAAGAAACTTTAAAGACAATGAGAAAACTAATGATGCATTACATACATTCAATGTATTTCCTTTTTTAGAATTTTTTTACAAGCTACAACTTTGGCTGGTCTACACATGAGAACATGCTCAGTTCAGATTATTTGCAATTTGATTTTACAATTTAGATACAATAAATTTGTCTTTTGCAGATTATTTGCAACAGAGTATCACTTTGAAATTTCTTTTAGTATAATCTTAAAAAATTCAAAAGAAAAAAATTCTTGAAATGATTGTTTCAATCAGGACATGTGCTTACTGTAAGAGATGAAGAATATATATCAGTATTGTAAATGAAGCATGTGATGAATTTCTTTTATATCTAGAGATAACAATAATTCCCAACTATATTTCAAGTCACTTTGTGATGTGGAAAAATATATTATTATACTTTGTTTTGGAAAATCCACTTTCTGAACTAAGATTCAAGCAAGTTGAGTTATGCTGTACTACTATTCAAAAGGATATTACATTTTAATTTTGATAGATTGTCTGTGTAAAGATTCTTACCCTGGCAATTAATTAAAAACCATCCTAGATACGACTTTTACCGTAACTATTACAAAAGTCAATAATCATACAATACATGGCAATCCATGATTTATGATTGGAAGACAGTGTAAAAGCCTTTACACTGACAGTGCATTCTAATTGAATTCAAGATATTACATGTTTCCATTGTAAGAAATTATGTTTTGCTTTTACTTATCTTATGTCTATAGTGGATGTTTAACCTATGCCATCCACTCCAATACATTATCCTTTTTCCCAGGGAAACAAAGGCAATATCAGAATGGCTCTTTTATACATCATATAACATAACGGATTATTTCTGAAGCTTAGTTCATAAGTGTATGAAGTACCGTTAAGAACTGAATTCTGGTGGGGTGTGTTCCTGCAAGCATTTGTCGTCCAAACTCCATATCATCTTTCCAAGCCCATTCATTTTCTGAAAAGAAAAAGATCTCACAAAACTAAGTCATAAAATAATTTAGCATAATTATTAGCTGTGATAGGACACAAATTCTCTTCTCTTTTATTTAAGGAGAGAAAACTGGAAATTTAACTAAGTTCACCAAATGTACAATTTCCTAATGTGTTACCTTTTCCATCTAAGACGTATTTACTGTACAATTGATCTCTTAAGCTAACTAAGATGGCAACAAACTAACAGACATATTTACATACTAAAGGTATCAAGATTTTTTACCAGATATGATTTGAGGGATAGGTAACTGCACGTGGTTTTCTTTGATTGCATGGGCTATTTCCTTTAAGTGCTCAACAGGTATCAGTTTCTTTAAGTTGTCTCTCATCCATCCCTCTATTGTTTGGCTCCTATTGCTAGAAAACATGTCTAGTAACTCTTCAAATGATTGAAAGTTTGCAGAATTTCGTCGTGGTAATAATTCTGCCTTCGGTGATAAAAAATGTACCATGGCATGGACACAATTTGATTTCAACTCCTTCAGTTTATTGGGGCCAAATCTCTCATCTGATGGAACATATATGTCAAAGTTCATTGGTTGTGGCCGGCTCTCACATGATGGACCTAAAATATTCAACAGAGATACATGAACAAAGGAATCAGAATCAACTCATAAAGCTGTTAGACTATTTTGCAGACATGATGTAACACAACCTTTAATTTCAAATGACTATATTCTTACTTGGGTTCATTTTCCACTGAGGTCCTCCGATCACAAATGCAAAATCAAAAGTGCCAAAGCAGATAATGAAAAGCCTATTCTGTAAAACAAATATATTTCCAAGGATTTTTCTCTTTTAAAGTGAGATGTGTAAAGTGAGAAAGTAAGGGTGCATCCACCCTTGACTCAAAAGTAACTTGTAAACTTAACCATCCTTAAACCAAGTGTATTAAAAGTTAATACATGTTAAGAGGCTACAATTCCAATGTTCATGCCAGTTTAGATTTCTACCTTGAACTGAATTTAAAGGGAAAATAAATTAAGTACCTGCTGTACTAAGTTTTCTGCCTGTTCTTCCTCTACGAGGATATGGAAACAATCTTGAACCACCAAGAACAGGTCTAAGGTGCTCTGGACCTTTATCAGGATCACCAAGGTCATTATAGAAGTCATAGTCATAGATCCTATCCCATTCCTTTCTTTCTCCCATTCCATTACCCCTCAATTCATCAAGCTCTTCTTTTCTTAGTTCCACTAGTGCACTTGGTGTATGACTTGGAAGGCAGCACTGTCAACCTCACAAAGTTATGCTCTTTCATGTAACATAAAATTGCCAATAAAACAGGAAAAGAAGGTTAAACTAGTCATTTGGTCCTTATAGATGACACTCATTTCGGAATCAGTCCTGTATGAAAAAAAAAAAAGTTTTAACACCTTATAACGGCATATATAAGGATCAAAACTTGAGTTTTTTGGAGAATAAAACTTACGAAACTTAGAGCCTATTTGATTCTCTTCTCACTTGTTGGTTTTAAAAAATCTTTTCTAAAACAACTCTACACTACTTAGCAATCAATTTCTCATTCAGAATTTATCTAGTTTTGAAAATGGTTTCCACAAGTGTTTTTAAAAATCGTAAAACAGATGCAATTGGGAAATGTTTACTCATCCTCTGATTTCATCTTGTTTAATCTCTCAATTTCACACTCTGCTTTGTGCCTTACACCACCCTCCACCAATTGTCCGAGCAACCTTGTTTAGTTGCATTTGAAAACTAAAATCAGTTTTTGAAAATATAAATCAAGCACACCCTTGGACCGATGTGTACTAATAAGAGAATATAAGGACAAAAGCTTAAGTTTTTTATCACATAGGGACTAATTCGTACACAAATGTCGCCTATATGGACCAAATGATTAGTTTAACAAGAAAAGAATACAGAACATACTCTATTTGAGAAGAAGAGTCTATCAGATTTGGTCTTCTTGATTGGATATATCCAGGAATTGCAATCAAAGTGAATGATGCGGTTATTAGACTCAATAGATGCAGACTGAAGGAAGAATTTCTTCTTATGCTGATTTTGAACCACAAAAGCTCTTGGAGTTCCAAAATATGAGTCAACATGTATCTTGATTTTATATATCATGATTTGTGCATCATGGCTATGTTTCATGCACTCACCTTGTTTGAAACATGCTTTCTGGCTCAACTTTCCTTTACCAGTCTCTGTATAATGCAACACATAGTTGAAAACATAATAATAAACGTATAAAAATATAGTAAATCATGTAATTTAAACTAGTCCTTCAAAAGCAAAACAGTTTAAATATGTTTTTGTCCTTCTAAGTATTGTCAATTTTTCATCTGTTTTCTTATTTTTAGAAAGTTATTATCTAGTCTTCATATTTTCATACAGTTCCTCTCATCTTCTTTCGTTTATTTATCTATCAAGTGTGCTTACTCTTTTTGCTTTCCAAAAATAGCACGAGTTTCCTATAATTTCCCTCTAAATGTCACGAATTTCTCATTCAGTGTTCCGTTTTCAAGAGCCAATGTTTCATATAGCCCTTCCTCAATTTTTTTATCAAATTATGCAATTAGATACTAATTATTTATACAATAAAATTATAATATTGTAATACTAACATAATTACACATGCTAAAGTTCATTCCCTTTTTAACTGCTAGTATGTTTTCCAGATATGTCACACAGAACAAAGGATCAATAAAGAGATAACATGAAAAAAATTTGCCATGACTAAATTACAACTTCAAAAAAATGATAGATTAAAACTTGTTACATTAAAAATTATAAAACCTTCGGCTCATATATTTTGAAGAAATTAATTCATGCTTAGTTTCAAAAACTCTTGGTTAAACTTAACAAAAATAGGTGATTATTTCTCATGAAAAAGATTGTTGACCACTGTTGCTTTGTATAGTAGGTGGTGTACTTACCAGGATCGACATCTGTCCCACTATAAATCTGAACAGAAATTAATTTTCCAGGTATTGATTTGCTTTGGTTGTTTATGATCACGAACTTCCCCTTGAGAGTTAATTGTTGGGTAGCTTGGCATATAGGATTTAAGTTATTCACAATTTTGGTTGTGACAGAAGAAGAGTTCCACTTTGGCACACTGCTAGAAGCCTTATTTGGCATTCCATTGATATTATCCATACTTCTTTCTTACTTTGTTGGTGTTTGTTTCTCCTTGTCTCTAACAAAAATCTGTAATGATAGCATTTGTACTAGACATAGTAATCAAATTTTGCCTCTTAGTTTAACTGTGTTCTAATACTTAGCTTCTTGTTAGTAACATAGCATCTGATACGTTGCTTGTCTGTGCTTTTCTTGTGACCAAGAAAATGCCACTAACCAATTTCTTATAAATTATATAGTCTGCGTATGAGTTGGTATACTACCTGGAATTAAACTATTTTATGGGCATAATTGTAAATTTCACTCCTAATTTTTTATCGTTTTGTTAATTTTTATCTTTAACAAATTAATTTGATATATTTTATCTCAATTTTAAAAAAATTTATGAATTTTACCTTGCGTTGTTTATCAATTAATTGTTTCCAAAAGTTACAAGTAAAATTCATTAAAAAGTAAAAAAGTTATGAATAAAATTTAACAAAAAATAAAATTGAGGAAAAAAAAGTAAAATTTGTCAATAAAATAATAAGTTATGAGTAAAAAGTACAATCACAAACT
>JAMLFT010003552.1:0-21761 GCA_026544285.1 Pachyrhizus erosus | reverse complement strand
TAATTAGTAAAGGGAAAAGTAGATTCATCAAAAATAATATCCTTTGAGATAAAGAGATGGCTAGTGGAATCAAGACACTTGTATCCTTTGTGACAAGGAGAATATCCAAGAAAGATACAAACAGTGGAGCGAAACTGCAACTTGTGATTATTAAAGGGATGCATGTTGGGATAACAATCACATCCAAAAACTTTTAGGAAGGAATAATATGGGTTTTTGTTAAATAAAATAACAAGAGGAATAGAATATGGAGGGTGAGATGTTGGAATGCAATTAATAAGGTATATAGCTGTATGAAAAGCATGATCCCAATGTGAGAGAGGAAGTGAGGCATGAGAGAGAAGTGTAAGTCCCATTTCAACTAAATGGCAGTGCTTCCTTTCAACAACACCATTATGATGAAGAGTGTGAGGGCAAATTAGTCTATGATGAATACCAATTGAGGTAAGAAATTGTGTAAATGGTTTGAATTCACCTCCCCAATCTGTTTGAACTTGAATTTTCTTGTTTAATTGAAGTTCAATCAGGCTTTTAAATTGTTTGAAGATATTAAAGGTTTCAAATTTTTGTTTTAAAAACTAAATCCATGTATATTTGCCGTAAGCATCTATAGACTAAACATATTAGTGATATCCCATGGAAGATGTAACAGGGGATGGTCCCCAAAGATCACAGTAAACAAGCTGCAGTGGTTCATTATAAACAATGGAAGAAGCTTGAGAAGGCAAGCGATGAGATTTACCCATACAACATGCTACACAAAAGTCAAGTTGCATTTTATTCAATATGGGAATATTACAATGTTTGAGTACATTAAAGAGAACATTAAAATTTGGATGGCCATGCCTATTGTGCCATAGAGAAACTAAAGAGGAACAATTTGTGTTTATAATAGAAATTTTCTCTAAAGTATTGATAGAAGGAGAGACATGAGGATGTTGTTGAGAGTCTTGAACTGAGTGGAAGAGAGGGAAATTGGTAGAGACCATCATGACCAAGAAAGCCTTGAAGTAAGATGGATTTATCAACTTGTGATTTGAGAAAATAAAGAGAAGGATGAAATTCAAAATAGACATTATTATCCTTTGCAAACTTGCTAACACAGTAAATTTTTACTAATCGACGAAATATGTAGAAGATTTTAAGATAAAGAGTAACAGGAAGATAAGACATGGACTTAAGTGTTGCAAAACCAATAGATTGAATAGGGAAACCTTGACCATTGCCTAAGAACACATGCTCATTTCCTTGAATAGCTTCATCATTGACAAGATTAGTCGAATAAGTGGTAGCGTGATGAGAAGCTCCTAAATCCACAAACCAGTTCTAAGACTGTTGAGCAACTGGTTGAGTGGATTGAGTAACAAATGCTTGAGGTGGAGATGACTGGTAATGAATAGGTACATCATGAAACTGTGAAGGTGTAAGGTAGGTTAGCTGATGAGCTTGGTTTTGTGGTCTAAAGTAGGAAGATTCACTGGTGTTGAGAATCCAGGTGGTGGTACATAGGAACCAGATGAGGCTGGAACAAATTGTTTTTGTCCAATAGAATAAGGATGTTGATTAGCAGATGAGGTTGAAACAAATTGGTTTTATCTAGTAGAACAGGGATGTTGATTATATGATTCTATTGAGGCATATACTAAGGATCAAATATGTGACAACAGAAAGCAACAAGGTGTCCAAATTTGCTGCATACTTGACATTGGACACCACTATGACTACTGCCTCCACGACGACCAGAGTGACCTCCTTCATGATCATGAAAACCATATCCATTATGTTGACCATCATTATAAGATTGATTTGAGAAGAATTACCATGATTGTTTGCTTGAGTAAATTGTACAGTAGCAAAAGGTACTGTAGAAGTATTTTATAGTTTTATTGCAAATTGAGTAAGATTAAGAGAAATATGTGCCCCTGACTATTTCAATTTCTCAATTTGTGCTTCTTGCGCCGCTAGCAATGATTTGAGCTCAGCAAAAGAAAAAAACTTAGGTTTAGTATTCATCAGCAAAACAAGATGCTCATTCAGGTGAAAGACCTTCAAGTATCACATCCTGCTATTCATGTTTTGAAACTAGATTGCCAATAAAACTTGGTGAATCAACTAAGGCTTTGATTCGCTATAGAAACTTAGAAATAGGTATATCTCTTTTTCTAGAGTTGCAAAGTTCAGTTCGCAGTTGACAAGATCTGCCTTTTGTCGTTGAATGAAGATAATTGTGACTTTTGTTCAAAACTTGGAATGAATGCTGACAACCAATAACCCTAGGTAGAAACAAAGCAAAGAGCAATGACTATAATTAGGATAACAAAAGCTAATCCTGAAACTCCCAAACTCTAAAGGTAGGATTCTCAATCCCTAGATCATGAGTAGCAATGGAGAGAAATTGAATCAGAATTTCTAGATTTGCAACAAACCAATAAAGACAATGCGTTGATAGAACAAGTTCTACCTGTTGCTTCCACACGAGAAAATTATTATCAGAAAGTTTCTCTAAATTAGCATAAGAGAATGCAACAACATTGTTCACTGTCACAGGAGCATCTAACAACGACAGACTAGAAGGAGAAGATGAGAAAGATTTGGCACTATCATTGCCGTTTGGCAGAACAATAAACACAAGTTTAGGATAGAAAGGATCAAAAGCCATTAAAAAAGCTTCATACAACAATAAAATTTGTGTTTAAGAGAAAATAGAATAAAGAAAATGAATCTGAGAATTTTTATTACTTAACCAAAAGTGATTGATCGAATACAAATTTTTATAGACTCAAAGGAAGAGTCTTGAAGAAGCTATATCTATGTTGACTCAACAATTACTAAGCTAACTAATCTCAGTTAGTTACAGTACAAGAAATCACGTACTGTAAAAACTATACTCCTTATTACAAAGAATTCTTATATATACTCTAATAGGTTGTGGCAAATTCAAGCAAGAAATGTTGGGGATTTGATGTGGTGAAAATCTAATGCTTTCTGCTTGGGATGAGTATGGTTGTTGATAAGACTTTGAAAGTTATAGGATGAGAAAGGAAAATTTTTTAGGCATCTTAATTTAGGTTCCTTAGGCATCATACGTAAGAGAAAAGCATCACCTACTTGCCAGGTGCCAACTAGGGTTTTGCATATAAATTTCAGTTAGTGTTTATTTATTTGTAGTTAGTTAAACAACTTATTTTTGACTAATCAAACCTGGGGACTGTTTCATTTGATATTTGAGATAAATGTGTGTATTTTGTACAATATTCTATCTTATTCATACTATGTATCATAGATAGTCACTTTATGTTTAATGTGTGCATTTACATGATATTGTCATATTATTGTAATTTCTTATAGATTTTTTTCTATTACAGAGTTAGTTTCCTGGCAGTTATTTTGTTAGTTATTGAATCAACAATGAATCATGCTATTTAGATAAGGTTACTAAAGGAAAATAATGTATTGCAGTGTACTGTGTGTTTAACCATATAGGTAATCCTTTTATATATAAATAGTAAGGAAACAAAAGAAAAACTAATAAGAATATGATCCCTAAGTTATAGCTATATAGGTTTCCTTATTTATAGAAGATAAAACATATCTTTAACAGAATAAATCATATCTTTAACACTCTTCCTCAAGGTAGAGTGTATATATCATATTAGCCAAGCTTGTTACAAATGTCATCAAACTAAGAATCTTTGAGAGATTTAGAGGACATGTCTACCAGTTGATGACTAAAGTTGACGGAGTTAGCGATGATTTCTCCTAATAATACCTTCTCTTGGACAAAGTGACATTTAATCTCTATGTATTTAGTACACTCATGAAAGATCGAATTTGATGCAATGTGGATGTCAACTTGATTGTTACATTAATCTAATATTTTGAGTGTCTCCAAATTTTAGTCGATGGAGAAGTTACCTAAGCCACATGATTTCACACGTAGTTGCTGCCATAGCACGGTACTCAGCTTTGGCACTAGATCTAGCAATGATGTTTTGTTTCTTACTCCTCCACAAGATCATGTTTTTTCAATAAGAACACTATCTAGAAGTAAACCTCCTATCTAATGGTGATCCAACCCAATTAACATCAGAGTAACAAACAATGTTGGCATTGCCTTTGTCTTCACGTAGTAATCTACGACCTTGTGCATCTTTTACATATCGAAGAATGCGTATCTAGCATCCTTGTGATTGTCACAAGGAGCATTCAAAAATTGGCTGACAACATTGATCGCAAAGGTAATGTTTGGTCTAGTGATAGTAAAGTAATTAAGTTTGCCACCAAACGACGATATCTTCCTGGGTCCTTCAGTGGCTCCCTTGACTCGGAAAATGCTTTACATTAGGATCCATGGGAGTGTCACTTGGACGATAGTCTACATATTGGTCTCGATTAAAATATTCAAAGTGTACTTGAGAAATGACAATGTCAGAGAGTAATTGAACAACTTCAATGTTGAGGAAGTATTTGAGGTGATCTAAGTCTTTCGTTTGAAATTGACTGTGAATATGAGACTTAGTCAAAGAATATCATTTGGGTCATCATTAGTAATGACAATCTCATCAACATAAACGATCAAGAAAAGTGTAGGGAAAATATGAAGTGATTAGCCTTACATCAAGACATACCAAATTGAAGCAAGGAAAAATTGAAACGATCAAACCAAGCACAATAAGATTGCTTCAAACCAGATAGAGATCAACGAAGTCGACAAACCAAGCAAGAATTGCTAGAAATAGTAAATCTGGGTGGTTAATCCATGTAAACTTCTTCACTCTATTCACCATGTAAGATGACGTTCTTAATATCCAGCTAATGAAAAGGCTAATGACAGATGACAACCATAGCAAGAAAAAGACGAACAAAGGTGATTTTGGCCATAGGGAAAAAAGTGTCCCCACAATATAGTTAAAAAATCTGAGTACACCCTTTGGCCACCAAGTGACCTTTATAGTGATCAATAGTGTCATTTGGACCAATCTTCACGGCATACACCTAACGATAGCCCCTTGTGGTCTTGCTAGCAAGTAAAAAAACAAGTTCCCAAGTGCCACTCACATGTAAAGTATTCATTTCCTCCAACATCGCTTGTTGTCAATTAGGATCAGCCATGACTTCACCTATGAACTTAAGGAGATAAACAAGCATAATTAAGAGAAAATACATGCAACGGGTTAGGATTGTGGGTAGGATGAATACCTTTACGAAGAGCAATAGGAAGGTCAAGTGTAGGTGATGATAACGGAGGGATAGTTGGAGTAGGAGATGATATTGGAGGATTAGTAAGTGACACCGTAGGTGGTGGTCGTGTGTGTCTATGGTAGGTAAGTAGTGGCGGTGGAGAAGGGGTAACTATTGGAGCTAGTGCAACAGGTGGAACAAAGGGCGAGACAATAAGAGAAACATCATCAACTGTGGAGCAGAAAAACGATGTGGTTTTAAAGAAAATCATCAAAGACAATATATCGGTGTAGTGTAGGACAAAAACAATGATAATCTTTTTGAAGACGAGTATCTTATGCAGACATGCTTGACAAACTTAGGCACAATTTATCTTTATCTGGTGTAAGATCGTGGACGAAACACGTGCATCCAAAGACTTGAAGAGGGACAATGTAAAGAACTTGTTGAAGATAAAAGATAGAGTATGTAATTTGATTATCAAGCATAGACGTAGGCATGCAATTTATCAGGTAACATGCTGTGGGAAGTGAGACATTATAGTGAAGGAGGGTACGAGTTGTTTCAACTAGGTGATTATTTTTCTGTTCAGCAACACCATTCTGTTGTGGTGTGTGGGCGCACGATATTTCATGAAGGATGCCCTGAGATTAGAAAAAATTGAAATTGGAAAGACATATTCATGAGAATTGTTAGTATGTAGAGTTTTATTTGTAGTACCAAACTGATTACTTATTTCATGTGAGAACCTTTGAAAAATAGAAAAAAAAAAATCGAAACAATTTTTCATTAAGAAAACTTATGTGCATTTGGAAAAATTATCAATAAAAGTAACAAAATAGAAATGTCCTAAGGTTGAACAAACACGACTAGGAAACCAAATATTATAGTGGATTAATGTAAGAGTGACGCAACACATTTATTGACCCAAGGATTGTATGTTTGATGTATGTGTTTGATGAATATGTTTGCCTAACTGACACAATTCACATTGAAAATTGATAATGGAAGAAATTCTAGGGGACTAGAAGACGTAATTTGTCTAGACTGGGATGACCAAGATGTTGATGAGTAAGCTTTGCAGAAGTAATGGAAACACAAGCCATTGACGATGATAGTTAGTACAATTCTCTAGATTCATGTCTAGTTCCAATCGTTTGCCCGATATGTCAATCCTGAACAAAAACAAAGTTGTTAACAACAAAACAAAAGAGTACAGATAAGTTTGCTGATTGAAATTAAATTAAAAGGATAATTAGGAACAGATAAGACAGAGGTTAGTGATAAGTTACGAAGTGGGTGAGTTTGTCTGATGCCATGAAAGAGAATGGAGAATCATTTGTGAGAGTGACAAAAGGAAAAAGTTCAAAAAAGACAATTGAGCGAAAAGAGATTTATTATCGGCCATATGATTTGAGGCACCAGAGTCAAGGATCCAGGGTTCAAGGGAAGGAGACTAAGAGACAAAGGCAACGGGATTACCAAACTAAGCCATGACAGTAACAAGTGATATGGACATGTTTTCTAATTTGATGGCATCAAGGTTGTAATGACATTATAGAGATGGCGAACGTCATTGGAATAAATCTTCTTGGCCTTATACCATACCTCATAACAGGTAAGATAAGTCTGAAACTGGGACTGGAAATTGGGAGCAAGAGAGAACCAAAGAATACTACACAAGGAGGCATTAATTTACTGCCAACGAGGATGCTTGGCAGTAGGAACATGGTAACTTTGGTAGTAAGGTGGTTAGCGTGGCCTCAGCCTTGGACCCACAATTGTAGAATAGGATCCCAAATGCTGTAATTGGCTGCCCGTTAATTTTTTGCATGGGATCAACGGTACGATGATAAAGGTCACAACAGATGTGGAGTTTGAAGAAGAACCGTGAGAGGCCATGGAGGAAAGTAGCCAAACAGTGAGAAAAACAGGTTGGTAGAGGTTGTCAGATGTGGGAAAGGATAGGATACAAGTTGCTGGAGGATGGGTATGCTGGAAAAAGCATCATACACGAATATGGGTTCGATGTGTGAGATTCACGTGCCAAAGAAAGGCAGCATGTGATGATGCATGCAGTGGTGGACGGTGGTGGGTCAGTGCTTGCGATGGTTGTTGGAGGAAGACGATGCCAATGATGGGGTCACGCTAGAGAAAGAAGGTCTCAACGGTGGCCAAACAAGGCGAGCAGTGGTTGCGACATTGTTCACGCAAGGGCACACTGTATCAGGAAAAACAAAATCCTAGAATTACTAGTACCATATAGGAAATAATGTATTGCAGTGTACTATATGTTTTACCATGCAAATAATCTTTTTATTTATAGATAGCAAGGAAACAAAGTAAAATCTAATAAGGATAGAATTCCTAATTTGTAGCCATACATGTTTCCTTGTTCATAGAAGATAAAACATATCTTTAACAGAATAAATCATATCTTTAACCATTACCTTCTGTACATTTCTTCTAATGGAATATTTACAGTTCACTTTTCTCTCTAATTCTCTGAATTCTATTACCATAAGTGCATTAAATTGTAGAGCTAATCAAGTACTAATTATAAGGCTTGATGACTTCTTAACTGCAAACTATTTTTTAAGGGGAAATAGTTAAAGACTAATTATGATTCTTGGTGTATGTGTCTATGTATATATGTGGATAGCTTATCTCTATTATTTAACTTGCTCTATTATCTATTATTAATAGAAAATTCTTTGTAGAAAACACCTGTATACTTAATATGTCTTGTTTGTTATTGCTACGAGATGAGAGAACTCTTGTCTGGAACACTTTAAATCTATTTTGAGCCAGATTGAATTTGACATTTTTTCTAGGTATCCATATCAACATGGGAAGAAGGGCATTCCCATCCAAGCCAGAATTTTTCAGTAAGCATTGATCCATCATCTTCTATTTTGAGGAATCCATTTTCTCAAAAGAGATGGAGAAAGTTTCAATTATCAAGAATATTTAGCAGCTCCAATGCTGTGATTAAGATGCATGTAATTGATGTGAATTTATATTCAGAAGGAACTACAGTCATTGATCGATGGCTTGTTGTACTCAGCTTGGGTTCTGGGCAAACAAGAAATATGGCTCTTGATCGGTATGATTTCATTTGAAGGATGTAGTGGATATCATGTGCTATCTATGCTCAAATTGCATGGATGTAAAAAATTCATGTTGATGTTTTACAATAACTTGGTCTTTAATAGAGCACAATGTCATTGTTTAATCTGTGTCGATGTTTTGCAATAACTTGGTTGTTGTTTTCCTTTTATCAACTTAATTTGACAATCTTTTTACTTATTGATGGCTCAGTTTAAGGATATATCAAGCATTTTAACTTTCTAAAATATAAAATAGCCATTAATAAGAAAAGAGTGAGAAGTTTATGAATGTGGAAGGTATTTTCCACACTTTGGTTTATTTCTTGGAAAAATTTCCTTTGCTTTAGGCATTGCTCCTTTGTCTTGATCTTAAGCAAGGGTTCATACTTCAACTTTTTAATTCTTTATTCTTTTTCAATTGATGTTGGAAGGAGGGTAAACAAGTATTAGTTTATCTTAAACTCAATTGAGATTAAAGATAATTGAAGTTTTATGTTGCATATTACGTTTATCTCATGAAAATTCTGTAATCTGAACTAATTTGTTTGATAACATCTATTAAACTTCCAAACTTTCTGCTCAGGCGGTATCTTGCATACAACTTGACTCCAGTTGCCGGAATAGCAGCACTTATATCCAGCAATGGTCATCATGCCAATGTTTACTCAAGGAGCTCAATTATGGCCCCTCTTCCTTTGTCTGGTTGTATAAACATGCCTATTACTATCTTAGGTTGTTTCCTTGTGTGTCACAATAGAGGCCGTTTTCTCTTTAAATACCAAGACAGAGGGGCTTCAGCTGAGGGACACTTTGATGCCGGAAATCAATTAATTGAATCTTGGAACCGAGAGGTGATGTCCTGTGTATGTGATTCCTATGTTGAAATGGTTTTGGAGATTCAAAAGCTAAGAAGAGATATTCCAAGTTCTATAATTGATTCTAGTGCCTGTTTTGCAATTAGTCTCTCTTTGAAGGCTTATGGAGATAAAATCTACTCCTTCTGGCCACATTCTTCTGAGAGGCACATTCTGAATGATCAACTTGGTAATCACAATAACAACCCTCCAAGTACAACAGCAGTTGTTCTTAAAGCTGACTGGGAATGCCTTAAAGATCGGGTAATCCATCCATTTTATTCTCGTATTGTTGACCTTCCAGTATGGCAACTGTACTCAGGAAATTTGGTCAAGGCTGAAGAAGGCATGTTTCTTTCACAGCCAGGGAATGGGTTGATTGGTAATTTACTTCCAGCTACAGTTTGCAGCTTTGTAAAGGAGCATTATCCTGTATTTTCAGTACCATGGGAATTGGTGACTGAAATCCAAGCTGTGGGTTTTTCAGTGCGAGAAATGAGACCTAAAATGGTTCGGGATCTCCTAAAAGTTTCTTCAAGACCAATTGCTCTGCAATCAGTTGACATGTATATAGATGTTCTTGAATATTGCTTGTCTGATTTTCAGCAAGCAGAGTCATCCAGCTCAACCGGAGATAATGATCCTGCTACTAATGTTTTCTGTCAAGAAACTGATATCAGAATCACTTCTTCTCATCTGGGGTCTAATATCCACAGCTCCACTGGCATGGCCACTCGGGGATCAGCCAGTTCTGGAGATGCATTGGAAATGATGACAAGTTTAGGGAAGGCTTTATTTGATTTTGGTCGGGGTGTTGTTGAAGATATGGGTAGAGCAGGAACACCCATGGCTTACAGGAATGCTGCGACAGGCATAGATCAAATTCAGGATCAGAAGTTCATATCAATTGCTGCAGAACTCAAAGGTTTACCATTTCCAACTGCAACTAGCCATTTCAAAAAATTGGGCTTTACTGAACTTTGGATTGGGAGTAAAGAGCAACAGTCATTAATGGTTCCCTTGGGAGAAAAATTCATTCATCCTAAAATTTTAGACAGGCCTCTCTTAGGTGATATTTTTTCTAATTTTGCCCTTCAATCACTATTGAAACTGCAGAACTTCTCTCTTAATTTACTGGCCAATCATATGAAACTAATTTTCCATGAAGATTGGGTGAACCATGTAATGGGATCAAATATGGCTCCATGGCTTTCATGGGAGAAACTTCCTAGTTCTGGCAGTCAAGGAGGTCCTTCCCCTGAGTGGATTAGAATATTCTGGAAAAGTTTTAGGGGTTCACAGGAAGAATTATCCCTTTTCTCTGATTGGCCCATAATTCCTGCTTTTCTTGGTAGGCCAGTCTTGTGCCGTGTAAGAGAGCGACATCTGGTATTCATTCCTCCTCTTTTGGGGCACCCAACATCGACAAGTGGGATTTCAGAAACAGAATCTGCTGAAAGTTATGCAAGTGGGGTTAGAGTGTCAATGGATAATACTTCTGAAGCTGAGTTAGCTGAGTCCTACATTTCAGCTTTTGAAAGATTCAAAACTAGTTATCCCTGGTTGTTGCCAATGTTAAACCAGTGTAACATACCCATATTTGATGAGGCATTTATAGATTGTGCTGCTTCAAACAGCTATTTTTCTATGCCTGGTCAATCACTGGGCCATGTTATTGCATCCAAACTTGTGGCAGCTAAGCAAGCTGGATATTTTACTGAACCTACTAATCTTTCAACTTCAAATTGTGATGCCCTTTTTTCACTTTTTTCTGATGAATTCTTCTCCAATGAGTTTCACTATGCACATGAAGAAATAGAAGTTTTGCGCTCTCTCCCTATATATAAAACAGTTGTTGGTTCTTATACTAAGTTGCAAGGTCGAGATCTGTGTATGATCCCTTCAAATTCATTTTTAAAACCATATGATGAGCATTGTCTTTTGTATGCCACTGATTCAAATGAGAGTTCATTTCTTCGAGCCCTTGGGGTGCTGGAGTTGCATGATCAACAGATCTTAGTACGCTTTGGCTTTCCTGGCTTTGAGGGGAAACCTCAGAATGAGCAGGAGGAAATATTAATATATGTTTTTAAAAATTGGCATGATCTTCAATCAGATCAATCTGTGGTTGAAGCTTTGAAAGAGACTAAATTTGTCAGAAATTCTGATGAGTTTTCAACAGATCTGTTGAAGCCCATGGATTTATTTGATCCAGCTGATGCTATATTAATATCTATATTCTTTGGTGAGAGAAGAAAATTTCCTGGAGAAAGGTTCAGTACGGATGGGTGGCTTCGAATACTAAGGAAGCTTGGGCTTCGAACTGCTACTGAAGCAGAGGTAATAATTGAATGTGCCAAAAAAGTTGAGTTTCTAGGAATTGAGTGCATGAAATCAGGTGATTTGGATGATTTTGAGGCAGACACAATCAACACTCATTCTGAAGTTTCACCAGAAGTGTGGGCATTAGGAGGATCTGTAGTTGAGTTTGTTTTCTCCAACTTTGCCCTTTTCTTTAGCAACAATTTCTGTGATCTTCTTGGCAAGATTGCATGTGTACCTGCTGAACTGGGGTTTCCTAGTGTGGGTTGCAAGAGGGTGCTTGCTTCATATAATGCAGCTATTTTGTCTAAAGATTGGCCTCTAGCTTGGAGTTGTGCTCCCATTCTATCCAAACAACACACTGTTCCTCCAGAGTATTCATGGGGACCTCTGCATCTACGGAGTCCTCCTCCTTTTTGTACAGTTTTGAAGCACTTGCAAGTAAAAGGATACTTTTGGTTTACTCTTTATATCTATATTACTTACCTACGTGTATTTCACACTAGCTTTGTTTTTCCCTAGGCAATCGGGAGAAATGGTGGGGAAGAGACTCTTGCTCATTGGCCAATTGCTTCAGGAATGAACATTGAGGAAAGTACCTGTGAGATTTTGAAATATTTAGACAAAATTTGGGGTTCACTTTCTTCCTCAGGTGCTTCACTATTCTCATGTTATTCCATTTGGGCTAAGAGTTGAGGAGAAAAAATGTCTGTTGCTACCAAAGATTTAAAAGAAAGAGTGTGGGCTATATTATGTTTTGGTATTTGTCTTTGATTTTCCTTACTGAAATTATAGGTCTGTCACTGCACCAAATAGATTAACACAATTACTAGACAGGGACCACCTGGGCATCATCTGTCTTTGCACCTCTAATTATTCTCTGTTGTGTTGATTAAGCACTTTTGCTTAGGTTGTTGATACAGCAAAATACCATGTATACAAGCATAAAAGATGGTATATGCATTATGTCAACAAATTTTTAATCACTTTTTCTTTTCCAGACGTGGCAGAGTTATGCACAGTGGCCTTTCTGCCTGTTGCAAATGGAACACGCCTTGTGACTGCCAATGCTCTTTTTGCTCGTTTGATGATTAATTTGTCTCCCTTTGCTTTTGAACTTCCTGCTGTATATCTCCCATTCATAAAGATTCTTAAAGATTTGGGACTTCAGGACATGCTAACACTTTCTGCTGCAAAGGGTCTTCTATTAAATCTTCAGAAAGCTTGTGGATATCAGCGACTAAATCCCAATGAACTTCGTGCAGTGATGGAAATATTGAATTTCGTTTGTGATCAGACTGTTGAGGGGAACACATTAGACGGGACAAACTGGAAATCAGAAGCCGTAGTTCCTGATGATGGTTGCAGACTTGTTCATTCAGCATCCTGTGCCTATGTTGATTCTTATGGTTCTCGATATGTCAAATTTATTGATACTTCAAGAATTAGATTTGTCCATGCAGATCTTCCTGAGAGAGTCTGTATTGTGCTTGGCATAAAAAAATTGTCTGACATTGTCGTAGAGGTAGCAAGATTTAAGATACATTTTCCCATTTATTGTTCTCTACGTTTTGTCTGCATAAGGCTGTAACTTATTGGAATGTTTCTGTTTGTTCTTTTAGGAACTGGATAATAATCAAGCACTACAGACTGTAGGTTCTCTGGGGCCTGTTTTACTAGTAACCATCAAACAGAAGTTATCAAGCAAGTCTCTTCAAACTGCTGTCTGGACTATTGTTAATAGCATGGGAAGCTACATTCCTGCATTCAATAGCTTGTCATTGGATACAATAGAATGCTTATTGAACTCTACTGCAGAAAAGATGCAATTTGTTAAGTGTCTTAAAACAAAATTTCTGCTCTTGCCTAATTTAGTAGATGTTACACGTGCAGGCAAAGATTTCATCATCCCAGAGTGGAAGAATGATTCTGCACATCAAACTCTTTATTTTATGAACCAATCAAGATCCTGTATTCTACTTGCTGAGCCACCAACTTATATTTGCCTTTTCGATCTAATTGCTATTATAATCAGTCAGGTATTAGGCTCTCCTATCATATTGCCGATTGGGTCCTTATTTGGTTGTCCTGAAGGATCTGAGATTGCAGTTGTTAATGTTTTAAAACTTTGCTCCGATAAGAAAGAAGTTGAACCTGTAAATGGGAGCAGCAATATGGTTGGCAAGGAAATGTTGCCACAAGATGCACGCCTTGTGCAGTTCCATCCATTGAGGCCCTTCTATTCTGGTGAAATAGTGGCTTGGCGGTCTCAACAGGGTGAAAAACTGAAATATGGTAAGGTGTCTGAAGATGTAAGACCATCTGCAGGGCAAGCTCTGTACAGACTTAAAATTGAAGTTGCACCAGGGGATACACAAATTTTCCTTTCATCACATGTATTTTCATTTAAAAGTGTGTCAGCAAGCAGTCCCCTAAAAGAATCATTGGTGCATGATAGCCCTGTATCAGGCAGTAGTGGGCAACATGTTGATTTCCCAGAAAGCTCAGGAAGGGGAGAAAGCTACTCTCAGGTTTAGTTCTTGGAATTTGTTGCTAATTACAAGTATTATTTACCATAAATTTGCATTCATTACAGGCATTGTAATTCATGACCCATCCTTTGCATTCCAATAGCATACATGAACAATGTGTTGGCAAATGAGAGTGACATATTTTGTAGTTAAGGTTGGGATGAAACATGAAACAAATAATTAAGAAATTCTTGTTTAGTTTGTTGCTAAGGTCACAGAATCAAGAAGCATATAATCCTTTTTAATTGTTAGCTATTTTACTCAAGGCTATCTTCGTTTAACTGTTGCATATCTTGATACCATTTAATGTTTCTTAAAATACATATTCGTGTTGTTACATCTTTGGTGTTGCTTTTGCATGTTGATGTGCTTAAACTGTTGCATATCTTGTTAACATTTTATGTTTCTTAAAATACATATTTGTGTTGTTACATCTTTGGTATTGCTTTTGCATGTTGATGTGCTTAAACTGAATGAGAAGTATCTTTGTGTGAATAGGTGCAGCCTGTGAGAGAGCAGTCTGGCAAAGTTTCAGCCGCAGAACTGGTGCAGGCTGTCAATGAAATACTCTCTGCTGCTGGGATCAAAATGGATGTGGAGAAGCAGGCTCTACTTCAGAGAACAATAAATTTGCAAGAAAATCTGAAAGAGTCTCAGGCAGCTCTTGTGTTGGAGCAGGTTGGTGATTTTAATTTTTAGTATTATGATTTCTTAGTGTTGTGTTTGACTGTTTTAAATAGGGAGCGGGGACGCGTGTTAATCTTTAGTTATTGTCTCTGCCTTGTCTTGTAATTTGTTATCTGTATGGATGTTTCAATTCCATGCGTTAAATCAATTGATATTCCTGGAATAATTGAAGTTTTACACTGCTCTTCAATTTCTTTTCCACCTGAAAACCAAAGAAAGTAATAATATTTTTCTTTCTGAATAGGAATTTGGCATGTGGGCATTCTAATTTCCCAATTGTTTGAAAACCGTTGTTAGTTACCACCTACCGAACATGAAAATTTGAAGATTTTGTCTTCATTTCAAATTCAGATATCTTAGAAATAGGCTTCTAATTGGAAATTTGGATATCCACTTGCCAAATGCCTCCTTAAGCTTATCCGCCAAGGATTTTCCTACAGATTTATTGACAGTCAGATTTTACATGGGGAAAGCATGCCATTTCTAAATTTCAATTGAAGAAAATAGCAACTATATTGCATGACAGTTGTTTAAGGCTTTGGGGACAGTTTTATATCGCAGAAGAGAGTAATTAATCATTGAAGTAGTTTCCTTGATGCTTTATAATGCATACATCTGGTAGAGTTAATCTTTATGATAAGTTTGAAATCACATGCTACATCATTATACATTGCACAGGAAAAGGTTGAAAAGGC
The DNA here is from genome assembly GCA_026544285.1 of Pachyrhizus erosus. Lineage (NCBI taxonomy): Eukaryota > Viridiplantae > Streptophyta > Magnoliopsida > Fabales > Fabaceae > Pachyrhizus > Pachyrhizus erosus. The sequence goes on along the minus strand of JAMLFT010003552.1, from coordinate 6,381 downwards.
AACAAAAGAGGCTGATACAGCAAAAGCATCATGGATTTGTCGGGTTTGTCTGAGTTCTGAGGTTGATATAACAATAGTTCCTTGTGGTCATGTACTGTGTCGTAGATGTTCTTCTGCAGTGTCAAGGTGTCCCTTTTGTCGGCTTCAGGTTACAAAAGCTATCAGAATTTTTCGGCCATAACATCTCCAAATGCTTTTATGATCATTTGGACATTGTCAGAGTTCCATTCGCCAATATAGGCTAACTGAAGTCGGCCAAGATTAATCGGCTCCATTGGACTCTGACATGAATATCATTTTTTGATTGTGATTGAGCCCCAAAATTGGGTACTGTTGAAATTTTCAGGTAAATAGGCCTCGATGAAAAAAATGTTTGATAAATTATCCTGTACCTTTCAGGAGTTTCACATTTTTTTGTACCACTAAAGTTTTAGTTGAAATGAAGAAGTCATCACCCCAATTATAACCGGAGTTAATAAGCCCGAAGTCGTAGTATTTTAACTAAAGAGAAACTTAAAGAAATTTTAGTGATAAAAAAATCTTAGGAAGAACGCCAAGAAAGTGTGAACTTATTAAGGCATGGTGTAATTTACCCAAAAAGAGTTTAATAGGCTTCACTTTGCTCTCTAGATGAGTAAACAGTTACCTTTTTCTTTTAAAGAAAAATATTGAATTTGATTTTCATGCACTTTGTCAATCGATAAAAATTATTTCAGATTAATTTAAAAATAATTATTATAAAAATTAATAAATTTAATAATATTAATATAATCAATTGATAATTAAAAGATTATTATACTATTAGTATACTTTAATATTTTAATTAAATTTTAAATTTATAATACAAGCTCTCGTTAGATGAAAATTTATTAAAAAATATTTAATTCAATTGTTTATTTAAAGATTAAAATGAAAGATTAAATTAAAATATTTAGAATTTTAATTATAATATATTATAACCAATAACTATATAAAAGAGTTATCAAATACAAATTAAATCTCTAAGCACTACCATAATTATTGTTATTATTATGATTGTCATAATTATTATGATTATTGTTGTTATTATGATCAAAGTGTGAACTTATTGGTCATGATTGTCATCATGATCAAAGAATAATTATCTTAAACATTATCATAATTACTGTTACTATCATGATTGTCACCATGACTAATGATGATGGTGGAGGTAGTGATAGTAATGATTAAGGTCATAACAACAATGATGGAGGTAATGACAGTAATAATAATAACAATAAAGTCATAGTAGCAATGACAAGAAAAGATGAGGTGAAAAAAACTGTCAGGATAAATGAGAGGGAGATTGATAATATTTTTTAAGTCTTAAATTTAAAATAAATTTAAGCTAACACTGTAAATAATTAAATAATTAAATTTTATTAGAGTGTAAAAATATTTTATGATAATATTAGTCAGAGACTTTGAAATTGTGAAAAAAAATAAATTATATGTTCCATCATCAAATAAATTAAATATAAATTACAGTAAAAATGACTTATAAAATAGCTACAGCTATAAACAGAAACATCTGTATATACTAAATTTGACTTGGGTGAAAAAATGAATCCAGTGAATTCAACTGCACGTGCGTGCACGTGCCCACTCTTAACATTCACAGGAAGTGAAAATCCCCCGAAAACCAAAATGGCTTCCAAACTCATCTTCTCCAGAGTGAGTTACTTACACACGCAGACGGGAACGGCGTCGTTCTCAAAGCCAAGGTTCGACGACAACGTCGTTACCGCACTATGCAATTCCTTCAGAGAGGGACGCAACTGGAACGCCGTAACACGCGAGTTCCGTTCCCTGCAACTAAACGACTCGTCGGTGGAACACGTCCTGTTACAATTCAATTCCCCCACCGATGCAAAAGCCGCATTGGGCTTCTTCCATTGGGCCGCGAAACGCAACAACGACAACACCTTCCAACACTCCACTCACTCCTACTGCATCGCAATTCACCTCTTATTAAGAGCCAACTTACTCACAGACGCGCGTGCGCTTCTCGAGTCCCTCACCAAAAGAACCACCCAGTCCCGTATGGTTCGTGCGGTCGTAGATTCTCTTCTCGACACGTTTCACGTGATGCCTCACGACGTCGTTTCAACCTCTCCCGCTCTGGCAGTGAACCTTTTGATTCAATCCTACGCCAAAGCAAAGTTGACAGACGTTGCCTTCGACGTTTGCCGTTACGTTGAAGAACGCGGATTCTCCGTCAGCGTCGTTAGTTTCAACGCTCTGCTTCACGCTGTTCAGAGATCTGACAAGTGTGGCTTCGTCTGGGAGGTTTACGAATACATGATTCGGAGAAGGACTTACCCTAATATGACGACTTTGAGAATCATGGTTGATGCAATGTGCAAGGAAGGTGAATTGCAGAATATTGTTGACACTTTGGATCGAATTATGCGGAAGAGGACTTTCCGTTCTCCTTCTATGATTGTGAATTGCTGTTTGATGTTGAGGATTTTGGAGAGGGGACACGTGGCGGAATCAGAGAGTGATGTGGTGGTTTTGTTGAAGAGATTATTGCAGAAAAATTTGCTTCATGAAAAGGTTGCGTATTCGCTGATTGTGCACGCCAAGATTGTGTTTGCGGATTTGGATTCCGCGTGGGAATTATATATGGAGATGGTGAGAAGAGGCTTTGAGTCGAACGCATTTGTTTACACGTCGTTTATTGGAGCGTTTTGCAGAGGTGGGAGAGTTGGTGAAGGCGTTGGCTTGTTGCGTGAGATGCAAGGAAAGGGGTTGGAGCCTTATAGAGAGACGTTTGAGCACGTTGTTGTTGGTTTTGCTGCGGATTCGGCACGGTTGGAGGAGTGTGTGAGTGTTTTTGAGGAGATGGTGAGGGTTGGGTTTGTGCCTGGTTGTTTCGTGTTTAATAAGGTAGTGGAGAGGCTGGGTGAGAAGGGGGAAGTGGAGAAGGCCAATGAAATGTTGAGTGTGTTGTTGGAGAAAGCGTTTTTGCCTGATGATGTTACTTATTCTCATTTGATGCAGGGTTATGCTAGAAAGGAGGAGGTTCAGCAAGTTTTGAAGCTGTATTATGAAATGGAGTACAGGTGTATGAGTCCTGGATTGTCAGTTTTTGCAACGATTGTTCGCTGTTTGTCTTGTTGTGGGAAGGTTGAAGATGCGGAGAAGTATTTGAGGGTTATGAAAGGGCGTTCGGTGACTCCAGATGTGAGTGTGTATGAGGCATTGATTGATGGATACAAGAAGAAGGGGGATCATGCCAAGGCTCTTCACCTTTGCGAGGAATTGGCTTCTCTGGAGTTGTAATGTGACATGTTGTTGTGGAGGTGGAAGGAAGTTAGTGCTTGTTGTTTCCCAAAACAGTGTTTCCCGTAAGCTAAAATGTCAAATTGGTGATATAGATGTGTTATTAATGTTGCATCAAGGACTATGTATGTTGGAAACTAGTGAAATGTGGAATGGGCTGATATGTATAAATTCAATGTCATGATGCAGGTGTTTGGCTATTATTTTCTGTACAATTTTACTTGTTTCAGAAGTGATTTTGGGAAAGTTGATTCAAAGATTGTGAGTTGTTCATGGATGTTTCAATGAACAGATAAAAGAGGGAGATTTAGAGGCTTTGGACATGCTGAGTATGCAATGGAAGAGGCAACACAAAAAGTAAGCTTATACTGCCTTGTGTAGTCTGTGCAAATAGTATTTTAGAACTGCCAAAAAGTGTTTCAAAGATAGTCATACATTTTTAACTATATTTTATTGAAACATTTTTTTTTCATTGTTATTTACTGACTCTGCTTTGTTTTTAAAGTAAATTGTTATCCTGTTTTTGGATATGGTTGATATTAAGGCTTTGGACATGCTGAGTTTGTAACTACAGAAGCAGCACTATAAGTAAGCTTTCGTAACCTTGGGCAATATATACAAATCATATTAGAACTGCAATCTAGCATTTCAAAGATAGTCATGTCTTTTGAAGCAATATTGCCATATACTTGTCTGATACACTTAAGGGATTGAAATACTTTTCTCATTCCCAATATTTCCCTTGGAGTTTGTGAACTCGTATTTATTTTCTTCTGTTCTAAAATACATTGCTATCCTGTATTTTTCTGTGGTTGTCGCTTCTTGTTGATATTGCGTGCAAAAGTTGTCTTCAAGGAGTGTATAGCCTTCTCTTTCAAATCCATTGTTGTTTGTTGTCATAAGCGTACATATATATCCTGTTACTGTGTCAATGCATGCTATTGTGGATGGGAAGTGCATGACAATGCAATGGAAAAGAGGAAGTTCCTCCTAAGTAAATTTGTACAAATGTATTCTACCTCCTATCGTGAAGGTCCAGGTTGTTTGATTGCCATTATCTTATTCTTAGACTTTCTTGCGCATGAATTGGAATCAACTTTTGTTGTTTGCATTAACATATAATGCGTTTTAATATTGAGGTAGGTGGTGCACGGACTTGCTCCAATCCTTGGTTTCTTCAGTAGCATATGATTAAATATTAGTGAAGTTATACTTCTATCAACTCTCTAGTCACTTATCGTGTCTCAATGTGACATCATAGGTTCAATTCACCAGTTCAAATTATCTAATATGATGCTCATCTAAGCTTTCATTCTCATAAGTCTCTCTTGAGATAATGATGTTTAACTGTTCTCACCTTAAATCTCATTCAAATTTTATTCGTATAATTCATTGTCTGTCTTTGCTCTTATAATCCTTATAAATATGGCTAATGATTGAGACTCCTCTTTAAATCATTCAAAGAACTCCCACATGTGCTCTTTGATTTTCAAGATTGTCTTTGCTCTCATAATCCTTAGAAGTATGGCTAATGAGTGAGACTCCTCTTTCAATCATTCGAAGAGCTCCCACATGTGTGATCCTCTTTTGGTTTTCAAGGTTGCTCAGTTTTAACTAAGGTTACAACCGCTGATTCTTCATACCGCTTATTAACTAGCTCAAAGACATCCAAGTAATAAGCAAAGCCTCCATTTTTACTGCCCAAAACTAATAATTTCAAAATTTAACTTCATACAAAGGAAGCTGGATATTACTATATATTGTATTTTAACTACTGATTGTTGATGCCACTTGTGGGTGCCATGCTCATCAGCTTCAATGTCTTCTCTTTTATGCTACGCTTTTATACCTTACTATTGTCTCCATGGATGGCATTTCAATAAAAAACACAAAAAAGTTAGAGCAGATTACTCATTAACAAAATAATACTTAGCTTAGGTGTTTAAATTGGAGGCATGACGCCGTTAGATTATTTTGTTTAAACTTGCAGGGTTCGTGCTCAGTTTTGTTCCAGGTGTTTTAGCAATGAAATATGGAGTTTGGGCCCAAGTTATACGACGTGGCTCTATTGTTCAAAGGAGCTGTTGCAGGCCGTGTTTTGAAAATCCAACCAAACTTACCGCTTCAATAGTAAAAGTGGTGAACTAGTCCAATATCTGATCCAAATAAATCAGATGTTGTATTTTATGGTTAGGTATTTCAAAAGGTTAATTTTCCATTTTAATTAGTTTTTTTATCTATCTTAATGTATATTAATGTTATATTTTAATTGATCTTATTATCTACTATAAATATATTATTTAGTAATTTATTTTTAATCAAGTAATCTTATTATAAATATTTATATTGAAAAAGATTTTGGAGTATCCTGACTCACGTTATTATCTTTTCAATTTTTGTATGAGTTCTTGGATTAATCTCACAAAATATATGTCAGTTCTTTGTCTCAAATTATTATTGGGAAGAACTTGTTATATCACGAGAGACTTGTGCATCATTCAGACTTATCTTTGAGTGTAGTGTAAATTTACATGTTTTAGGTTTAATTTATTCGTGATTATACATGCTAGTAAAATGTGGTTCATGATTTGGAAGTGGTTGGTAATTGATCGTGTTTTGTATGTCCCATGAAAAATAAAACAATTGGAAAATCGATTTATATTGGGTTAATAAAAAATACTTAATATGATGTCATTTTTGTTTTTAAAAAATAAAAAATAAAAATATTTGTCAGTTTTTATTCTAAATATAAAATTATTGTTAATGAATATTGTTATATATATTTGGAACTTATATTTAAATATTATAATATCTATGATTTAAACATTTGTATATATTTTGAATGTTATTTTGTAAAATAGTTTTATTTATAGATTTTTTGTTTTATAATGTTATTGATGCTTTTTAATTTTATTTTATGCATGATTTAATTAGTATAACATAATTCTTGAACTTTGAATCAAAATTTCAATAGGTTTAATGATAGGTTTGTTTTTTAAAAAAATGTTTCCATGTGATTGTTTTTTGTTCCTCTTATTTTTGCTAGTATACCTTGTATTTTTTTAAAAAAAGAAA
>JAMLFT010003551.1:0-21765 GCA_026544285.1 Pachyrhizus erosus | reverse complement strand
TTAAAATTTATCTTTAACATTATTAAAATTAATTATAATATTTCTTTTACTTAATGAAAATTTATTCATCTTCTTTAATCAGTATTAAATTTTTTTTGAAATAACATTAAATTATTATGAATTAAAATAAATAAAAATATTTTAATAAAAAATAATTAATATACAAGACAGTTAAAATAAAGTCTTATAATTTTTTTTAAAACAATATTTATAAACAAGAATAGAGAGTATAAGAAATAAAAAAAGAGAGAGAGTAATTTGATTTGGTACTAATTTTTATCATTTTACTCTTCTGTTGGCACCATAATTATCTGTCCATAGGAGTATGATGTCTGTCATTGAACAGCTAATCCGTAACAAGCAATTGATAACAGAATAAGATTTTAGCTCTTAGAAGACATATAAAATAGAATTAGGATAGTGCATGCCCAAGACCCATGATCTAAAATAAGTGCTTTGGAAAGCATGGATCTAGAGAAGCCATTGATGCAGGAAGTTAAGATCACAAAAAACACATGATCTTCCTAGAATACAGGGTAATGGTTAGTTAAGGGTTAGGAACGCCAAGTGACTTGTAACTGTTTTTTATATTATAAATAAAAGTAAATAATATGTAATCAGGATTCACAACTATAATCAATACCAATTTTCCTTCTCCATGCAATTTCTTTACTTTATTTATTACTTTTATCGCTTTCATTAAGATATTTACACTTTATATTAGTCATTTATTAGCATATAAACTTGAGTTACAACTATTAGAAAGTTCTTCCTAATAATAGTTTAGGAACTCAATGAGAAAATAAAATTACTTAAGTGAGAATTAATTGGTGTTAGTTGACATAACTGTTGAACGATTTTACACTAACACCTAATTTTTACCGCTCCTCTAACACTAGACACACATTGACACAACATATCAGATTTCAAAAAGGAAACATCATCCCCAATAGCCAAATAGAGAGACAAAGAGATTGAGAGTTGAGACTCGTGAGATTATGTATTTTATAAAAGATAATAATATTTTTTTTTCTGTAAAAATATTATAGATTAATTTTTGTCCCCACTGAATAAAATTTTTGGATTTGATTGTAACTATGCAGGTTTGTTTCCTAGCAGTGTGCTCTAAAAAGGTTTTAAATTACAATTACTGTTGTAGTTTCATCAAGATATTTGATATTATGAAAAATTGAGGATAAATGTGATTGATATGGATGCAATTATGGTTCCTAGAGGCCCCTAAACATCTTGATGTTTGCAATTACAATTGGGGACCTTTTTTAAAACCTTGACTCTATCATTTTTCCATTTTTTTATCTTCTCTCACCCTCTCGTTGTAAGACACTTCCTTGTAGACATAAAAGAAAAAGCCAGCATTTGGATGACATTGACATTGATAATTAGAATCTTACTAATGGACGTGTAAAGATGGTACAATTTAAGTGCAAACATAACTGTTAATTGCATAAAGTAAGTTTGTCCTCTTGTGCTTTTATGTGGTAAACCATTGGCAAAGGTTGCATGGAATCACAACCAAAGCGTACATCACAATGACTAGACTAGATATCTCAGCATGCATACGTTGTAACATCATTCCAGAATCTTTCTCATCAATCAATGTCTAACTTTAGAATCATAAGGTTCTCACTTCTTTCTTTTTCAGTTCAACGCTGTTTTCAGTGCCGGGAATACTATTCACTTATAACAACTTAGTTTCTAGTTTCTACATTTTTTCAGTCCAAAATATATACTATATGCTTTACATGTTGGAGCACAGATGAATGTCAACTCAATTCACTAATGTTTCACTTTTTCCGTATAGAGCATGACATTTGAGAACCTTGTTGGATACTTTGGGAATATTGTTCTATTATGCAGCATTTCAGATTCCAACTTAGCCTGTTTAATTGGTCTTTAACCAGAAAAAACGTGCTCTTCTGCAAACTGCTAGAATCTGATTTGGAGTTATCTGTTCTAGACGGATAGACAACAAATATATTTGGATGGTAAAGGTTTTATATATGTTGTCTATTATTTTTCAATGCAGTAATTTCAAATAGAGAGCATCTTTGATTTGTTTCGTAGTTACTATATTCAGAAATGGATTGCTTGGAACAAACTTCTAGTCTACTGAATGGTTGTAAAGACCATACTGAATGTAGTTTACTGGGTTGTGGTCAATGTAACAAGTTATCCAATTAGTCTTTTTCATTTGAAAATAAAAGTAGCCATTGACAACGCCCTAGCAAAACACCAAATTTTGATCTCTTTATCTAGAATGGCCTGGGAATCTAAGACTTTGCCAACTAGTGAATGCATCGTTATGCATTATTTAGACTACCTTAATATTCATAATGGTATTTCCTTTGAAATTGTAGTGTATAAACAATCAAGTAAAATGAAAAACATAAAAAGTATAGTGTTGAAATAAACCTGAATTGCTTCTTAAAGAGGGCTTCAAATATACTTTTATGTTCCTAATGAAGTTATAAACTACTGATAACTAAAGGCTATGAATTAAAGGCTAATGGCTACAGTACAAGTGCTAGACTAAAGAAAGATGGAAAAAAATCTAGGAAACGTACGAAAAGTTTTGAAGGTTGTTTGAGGTGACTTGTTTCCTGCTACCATAAGAAAGTAGAGACTAGTGCAGGAAAACTTTATTTATATTGCCTGTTTGTTTTAAAGTTATGTAAAATTAATTTTGATAGAATGGATTTTGATTTGTTGAATGTGATTTGGAATGTATGCGCAAATTAATCTTAGCCGAAAATTTTACATTGGAACCTGTGTACAGTGTCAGGAATTGATTCTGGGTGTAAATCAAGAAGGCCTAGTTAAGTGCCCCCTACAATTGCTCATGCATATGAAGTTTACTTGGTCTCAGCTGTAGCAAAATATCACCTTGTATGGAACCCTTGTAAGATTATTAGTTGGCAATGCCCTTCTCATTTTATCCTCCTTTGGGATGGAAGCAAACAACTTATATGGGAGAATAGAAGAAATTGAAGAAACTTGCTACACATGGATTGGACTCTTCGTCTCAAGGATAGGGAAAGAAAGAGATTACTTTGTCGCATGGCCCATACTAGATGGACTAGTATTAAGTTTTCCTCTTGGCATGGAGATCAATCCCAAGCTCTCATACTTAGTTAAAATTTCTTCATTTGGAAGTACTCTATCATTGGTATTGGGAATTAAGGACATTGCTTGTAATTAACATACATGTCTTTCTTTGAAAATTATACAATGTCGAACATCAATAAAATCTAAAATACATATTTGTAAATTCATAATAAGTATTCATTGACCAAAGGTTCAAAAAATTGAATAGACGTGATGAGTGTGATAATCCAAATTGAAGCAATTAAATTATTTTAGATTATTGGTTTTACTTTGCATTATTCTAATTCTGTGACTGTAAGCATTATTTACATATGAAGAAAAAGGCATCTAGGGTAAGAAAATGGTAAGTGGTAACTAATAAAAGTAGAGTTGAACAGTGTCACCTAGCTAGCTAGGGGAGAACTATTGTGTGACAACTAAAAAGTAGAGGACGAGAACGCTTATTCGTGCTTCGTGTTTTACAATCATATAAGATATAACCATTCTTATTAGTTATCACTGGTTTCAGGGAATCCTTATCCTCCTTTTTGATTGTAAACTAAACAATAGGTGATATGGTATAATATAACCATGTGACTTGCCACTCTATAAATACATACAGCTGCATTCAAAAGCAAAGCACTCAAAACTAACACAGCAGTTTAGAACTCAACTATCCTTGAAAATATTAGAAAGGGGTTATTTGTTTGAGTGTTGAGAGTGACCCTTGCATATCATCATCGGAAGAGAGACAATGGGAGCCAAGAGGTCATCTAATTGCTCTTTTTACAACATATTTAAGGCCTGTTTCTCAAGAGGGAATAGGTATGATGACTACTGGGAAGGTAGTGGCAGTGGGAAAAGGATATTTGCAAGTGATGAAGACAGAGCACATTGGGTTGCAGAGCCTGGCATTGACAGAAAAGCCTCTGATTTCATTGCTAAATACTATGCCACACGAGTCACTGACTCTGAGCGCCAATTTGCATCTTGAAATTGCCTTTCCTCCTTGCTTCCCATTCATGAAATTAGCTATAATTTGTTTTTGAATAATTACATGTGAACTCGGTATAATTCTAAACATCTCATTAATACTCATCACTTATTATCCATACATTTGTCTCTCTCTCTCTTTTTTTCTATCTTCAACTTTTTAGATGTCAAATAAATTTTTGATGTTAACAAATCATTTTTGTTTTTTTTCTCTTTTACTAGGACCACTTGTACTTGTTGATTCCTATCTTTTGTACTCATTTGGTAGAAGTGATGTGCTTTGGGTGTAGATCCAATACTTGTTAGCTGAATAACGTGGTTATTGATTAATAATGTAATCCCTTAAATCTATGTGGGAATTTTGTTTCTTCCTAGAATATCTTTTACCTTTTTTCTTGAGTAGTGTACCATGTACGAGGGTGCGTATTGCTTAGCAGTCTATAAGTTCTTGATATGAGCTTGAATTGAAATATGTTTGAAATAAGAGAAATTTCAGAGAAGGTAAAATAAAATGACGGCTGAAACTCTAATATTTTATTTCATACTAGCAATCTTTAAATACAAAAATACATAACCAAAAAATAATGAGAAACAACGCTGCTTATAAATTTGTAACATCCCATAAACTCGCTAAAAATAAAAATTTGTAATAGCGTCAACAGTAAGAACTCTACCATAAATTTTAATAAAATAGATATTCATTTATATTTTCATCACTCTTCATTGTATAAGTGGCTATTAACTCCAAGTCTTTCTATCAAGTTCTTAAACCTTATTGTCAAAAGTGGCTTTGTAAAGATGTTTGCCAATTGATCTTTTGTCTTACAATATTGTAACAAAACTTCCCTTTTTTTGAAACTTCTTTAAGGAAACAGAGTTTAACATTGAAGTGTTTCCTCTTCCTATGAAAGATTGAATTATTTGAGATTGTAATTGTAGGTTGATTATCTATACAAACATCCTAGTTAAATTTGTTTGAGCCATTTGCATATTAGCAAGAACTTTCCTCATAGACAAAGATTGATTAACAACTATTGTAGTAGTAATGAATTTTGCTTCTTTGAAGTCCAAGAAAATTCTCTAGAACCAATGATCCCCCCCAACCCCCCCTCCAAATCACTATAAGAGAAGCCATGGAGATTAAATTGTTGGTTAAAATTAAACCATACACCATAATCAAAAGTTCCTTTGATATATCTAAGCACACAATTAACAACTTGAAGATGCACGTTGCTTGCACAATGTAAAAACCTTGAGAAAATACTTACAACAAAATATCAGATCATGCTGTTCTAATATACACGAGACAATAAACAAGACTTTTAAAATCAATTTCACTAACCTTTTTCACACCATCGTCCTTGTATAGCTGCATCTTGTGAAACATTGGAGTACTTACAAGTTTATTGTTCTCTATCTTAAACTTTTTCAAAATCACATTTGCATAATTCTTTTTGGCTAATAGAATTTCCTTTTTCATTCTGTTTGGCTCCTAATATGAGAAAGAAAGTTATTTCCCCATAATCTATCACTTTAAAGATCTTCATATCTTGCTTGAACTCCTTTACATATAGAAAAATAATTAAAATCTCAAAATTCAAGCATTTCAAATAAAGAGATGATTATGAGACTTTTTCTAAACTTAACAAGTACTCATCAATCTTATTGTATTAGGCCATTGGAGCCTTCTTCACACCATATAAGGCTTTTGTCAACAAATAAACCTTGTCTCTTTGTCCTTTAATTGCAAAACCCTCAAGTTACACAACATATATCTCCTCCAACAAATAATCATGGAGAAAAGAAAATTTCACATCTAGCTAAAATACCTTCCAACCTTTTTATGCATCTAAAGCGAAGACCAATTTGATTGTATCGAGACAAACTAGTAGATCAAATTTTTCTTAAAAATAAACTTTAAATACTTGAGCATACTCCTTCATTACTAGTTTGGCCTTGAATTTATTAATGGAACCATCTATGTTGAGTTTGGTTTTAAACACCAACAAATTTTTGTGTTGGGTCTAGAAACCACTTCCCAAGTTTGGTTATTCTAGATGATATTAAGCTCATTCTTCATGGTAGCTATCCAATTTGGATCCATTTTCATGAAGGGTTAGGAACACAATAAAAGGGGGTTGAATTGTGTATGTGTGTGATTTTATTAAAATTTTTTTGCAAACTCTTTTGAAAATAACTTTTGGAAGGAAATTAGTTAGAAAACTATGGATATTTAATATGTGAGGGAGATGTAACTAGAAAACAATAATAAAACATAAGTTTATACTTATTCACTTAACCTTGAGTTATGTCCAATTATCATTCAATCTTAGAAGAGTTTCATTAACCAACTTAAGGTTACAATAAGTACTCTTACTATCACTTTTGGCACCTACAACCCAAGTATGATTTGTTCATTAATTCACTCCTAACTTTCACAAGCTTTACAAGTAAAGATAAAATAAAACAACTCACGAATGTGAAGATATATAGATGAAGCTTAGTTCAAAAACTGCTTAGCAGCATTAAGGATATACAAAAGATATAAGAACGAGGAGGATATTGATCATAAGATGAGGTAGTCCAAGAGGTTTAGAGCAAAAGGTGTTCGCATGTAAAATAGATTTGTTTCATTTTCTATTTTTAATCTTCAAAACATTATCTTTATATAGTTTTCATTCAAATATACTCATTATGAGATACCGTTTTTAAAAAACTTCTCATTCTTATACTTCATTTAATGCATAGAGATTTTAGTCATGTTTCTTTCATCATGTGACAACTTCATGAAGGGAGAAAGAACAGTCAATTTCCTATTTTTTTTCTTAAAATTCCTTGACATTGCTTCTAAAGTTACCTTTCTTTTCTACAAATTTCTACTTCATTCTTTTTCTAGATCAAACTTTAGACTCGAGGATTATGTTTTGGTTCAGAGACTCTATTTATCCTTAAGATGTTTTATTAATGTATGTAAAAATCAATCTAAGTTCTTATCACTCTTTGGATGACTAAAGTAGTGCTTGGAGGCTAAAACTTTACTTTCTGGAAAACAACATTAGACATTAATTTTATTTAAAAGTGCATTGGACATTTAATATTTTTTATTTGGAAAACCTTAGACGCATGTCCTATGTAGCACATTGGATGCTTATTCAATTAAAATAGGTTTTTGCATCTATGATTAAAGTGTTACCTTTATAAGCTTTGGACGCTTAAATCTTCTACATAAATCATCAAAATTTATTAGTATATCAAATTTTAATATCTTTGTTATCATAAAAACTATGTGATTTTTAAGGGGTCAAACATTGTTTATGTCTTTGATTCCAACATTTCAACCATCTAGTAAAAGTTATAACTAGAAAGAAGAAAAGAAACCAAATACGAATAAGATTATCAAAAGAACAAAAATGACCAAGAAAAAACAAAATAGTTTTACAAAAAATTTCCAAATAAAACTACACAAAAGTTTTATTAAGAAGTTACCTTTTGAAAATTGTGCAAACATACTATTTCTAAAAAATATTTTTCATCTTGGTTAAAAGAAGTTAAGTCAAATCATAAGGTTTCTAAGTATACTTCAAAAGTAAGATACCTTCTAAAAGTAAAAGGAAAAACCATGCATTTAGTCTTTCAAGAAGAAGACTATTGGCGAAGAAAGGTTTAAGAAGATAAAAGGGAAGTCTTCAAAAGGAAATAAAATCATAATAAGAGACAAACAACTCTTGAAATAGTCAAAATCAAGTAAGTTCTAAAAAAATAAGGACAAAAAAAATAGGCATTGAAAACCACAAAAGATCTTTAAGTGCAAGTTCACTCAACTTTAATTATATCTTTACCAATTTGATGACACATATGATGAATATGAATTATGATAATATATGTATGAATCATTGTTGTGTTGATTTTATGACAAACAATATTACCTTTGTTCCCATTTCTAAGACCCAAATTTTTAAAATTGTTTGTTCCTTTATATAAGACTTAATTCATATTGCCTTATGCATTAATTATTTATACACTAAATTATCCCAAATTAAATAAAAGAGATTGTATTGATATACATTTAGAAGAAAAAGAATATTATTAATAACATTGAATTTTTAGAAAAGTATATAAATTTAAGACAATTTTATTATTATAAACTAAATTAACCATATTTTCTTAATCTTGGTGAATTAAGTAATTAAGTCTTATAAATAGGAACGAAAATAGAATCTATAGGTTTCTTCGATAGATTTGTCAATTTTATTTAAGTAATTTATTCATTGTGTAGTTTATTTGATTTATTTCTAGAATATTGTCATTAGGTGTAATAACATATACTCAACACATTTTGGTATTGGCAATAGCAATGTTTCCTTGCCTCAATTAGAATTAAGAGCCATGAAGACTACACTTTCTAATTCAATTTTTGGCTTCGTGAATTTTATACAAAGGTGAACATTTTTATTAAAATCAAATTCCAATTAGATTTATTATAAGGAGTAACAAGCTCATAAAAAAAATTCTCAAGCTTTTAATATTTTGATCAAATATATTTTTTCACATACATTTATCATTTATGACTAATAGCTTAATAGTATCATCACTAATTTGATTTGGAACATATTCACTAACATATGAAAGGAGCATAAGAAAAATTAAGGGAAATAATTGGATAAAGGATTTTGTAAAAAATAAAGAATAAAAATTATTCATTTATTAAGATTGGTTCAATACAATTATGTGTGAATATTATTTCTCCAAATAATCTTTCTTGAACATTTTTGTAACAAATTATTACTTATTTTAGCACTCTTGCAAGCAAGATCCACTACATAAGCTACAAGACCATGAACATTTGACATATAAAGTTGGTTATTAAAAACATGTAAAACATAATTAAACCACTTATAAAGTATAACTATAAAACAAAAAAAGATGTCAATGTTGCAAGAGAATGAATACAAAAGTTGTCACCAATGGTCATGGTGAAGTCACAACCAATAATACAATTGTAGACAACATTGATAGGCTTTTTATGACATCTTTCTAAACAAAGATCAAGACACACTTCAAACAAAAATGGATATTTTGTTGAAGGTGTGCATTTTAAGTAACAAAGAATAATGCAAAATTTGATTTTACTAGACACATTATTTGGCTCAATTGGAACAAATGAAGGATTGTAATCACCTTGTGTGAAGCCCACCATAATTATGATTGTAATCACAATTCCAGTAGTTTCATCTCATTCTTTCTCATAATTCTTTTTCTAAATCTCTACAATATATCTCAAAATGTACTTATATTATATAGATCCTAAGTTACCAAACAAAATGCTTATACATTAATATGACATTTATTGCCACATCACATGTTTTGTTGACCTTTAATCTCATGCCTCCTCCAATTTCTCACCTCTCCTTTTACCAAACAACCTTACCATCTCTTTCAATTCTAAACTCCCACTCTCTCAATAACTCTTATTTGATATTAAAACTTTTGTAACTCGCATCATTGCAATTAGTGTATAACTGAAATTGTAACATCCTTTTTTTTCTCTAATTTTTTTATTTGTGAAAATAAAATAAATTAATATTTTATTTTATTTTTTCTTGTTGTTGTTATTGATTGTTAGTTTAAATAATCATATTGCAATTAAATTTATGATAATCTAATGTAATTAAAAGGAATTATAGAAATTAGCTTAAAATAGTATTAAGAATTTAAATAACTTGAGAATTATAATGGATTACAATAAAATTTTGTGAAGTTTTAACTTTTATTTATGAATAGAAAAGTTTAAATAATAATTAAATGTATATAATTTATTTAATTTTTTGGATTCAAATTACATTAGTTTACATATTTTTTAATAAACAATCTAATAATTGGAAGATACATACACACCATTAGATTAACATATTAGGAAAGCCTCTCATAAGTCACATTTAAATGTTTGAACTTGGAGAAGCTTCTTTCTTTTAAATAAAACAGAAAGAAAAAAAAGATGCTTAATGTTTTCGTCAACTTGCTTATTACTCCAACATGAGATTAAAAGTTATCATAATGGGATTAATTATGTAGGATATATATTTACTCCTATTCAACAAACTATGATGTAAATATTATGTGTGTTTTTTATATATGTTTCACTTAATACACACATTCATATTATCTTTTAATTGACAATGAAAATTAAATTAGTTTAGAAAAAAATAATTAGTAGTTTGGACCATGTTCCATAGAATATTATTTCATTGACATAAATGCAATATAAGATATTATTATGTATTATATATATAAATTGGTATGTTACAAAAACAACTATTAAAGAACTAAGATGAATTGTTATTACAATTTTCATTAAAACCTTTGTAACTTTCTACAATTACATAGTGTTTAGTTAAAGGAAAATGAAGGGGAGGAGAGAGGTTTTTATAAATTTTTGTTGTTTGGTTCAATTTTTAAGAAGGTAGGGAAATGAAAGGGATATAAATCTCTCTTTGTCCAATTTTTGCTTCCCTTCGATATTAAAAGGATTTGAAAGGGAAACAAAGGGGATTTAAAATATTTTAATTATAATTATTAAAATATTCCTACATAGGTTTTAAAATTTAAAATTATAAAAATATAAAAGTAAATTAATTTTTAAAACTCTTCTTATTGCTTTATGAACCAAACAAGAAAAAATGTACATTCTCTCCCCTCCTCTCCTTTCTACCAAACATATTTTCTAATCAAAATCCCTCCCCTCCCTCCCTTTCCCTACATTAAAATCATTCCCCTTCTCTTCGTTTGAATGAAACAATCTTTTGGTGTATTGAATAATAAAATATTACAACTCTAAACTCATTCTCTTCTAGGTTATCTTAGCAAAACTCAAATTATATAATTATATCATTTTTACCAATAATGCCAAAAATTATAATTTCCTTAGCTCTCGATTACAAAACTAGAAATACTCATTCCATGATATGAATGAAATTCAACTATTTGTTATGATTATTTCTATGATTCTATATTCTGTTATGTATGCTTATATGTTTGAAACATGTTTGATGTATACTTATCATGAAAATAACAAAATTCTTGAATTGAGGGGGAGGATTTTAATAATAAGATAAAGTAGCACTGGTTAAGGGGTATCATAAATAGCTAATATGTTTTTATGTTTCTAAGCCATAAAGGTAATAATTTTCTCTAAAATTTTGTCATCGTTTAAAAGCGAGAAAATGTTGAAGCTAAACCTTTTTAGAATT
The DNA here is from genome assembly GCA_026544285.1 of Pachyrhizus erosus. Lineage (NCBI taxonomy): Eukaryota > Viridiplantae > Streptophyta > Magnoliopsida > Fabales > Fabaceae > Pachyrhizus > Pachyrhizus erosus. Next base: position 10,420 of record JAMLFT010003551.1, on the reverse strand, counting down.
AAATATTTTAATGACAAAAAAAAATTAGAAGCAAATTTTGAGTCTTCTAGACATAAGTTACAAATGGTTTTCTTTGAGTGTTTAAATTTAAGGTAGGAATTGATAAAGAAGCATGAGGAAAAGGTGTGAAACATCGGTCTATAGCATCCTACTACTCTAGACATAAATTATGCATTATCAAAAGTAGGACTACTAGAAGGCGAGTTTATCATAATCATAAAATATTGATTCTACTTTCTTATATCAAAGTGCAATAAGACCAAAAGTAGTGTATGATCAAAAGTAGGATTTGAAAGTATATTTAGTCAAATGGTAGATATAAAAAATTACATATGACTTGAGTATCGTCATAAAATGCAAAGGCTAGACAAAAAAATGAAGACAATGAAGTTTGCATTATTCAAAAATACACAACAAAGTAATAAAAAGAGAAATCATGTAATAATGCTCAAAAGAATACTTGTAAGCGTTCAAAAGCACAAAGCTTACAAAGATCATCAAGTTTTAATCAAAAGGAAACAACTAGAAAGAAGTATGATTGTTGCACTAGCATAACAATCATTAGAAGCAACAACATATAAGTATTTTATAGAAGAACCAATCTTTTATAATAGCATTTCATGACAAAGTTAAAGAAGATGTCATAAGCAACTAACAACAACAAACACTAACTACCACAATTTCAAAATTCAAATTGTGCAAGTTGTATTTTAGCTAAGTAAAGATGCCAACATATAAAGTTCAAAAACATCAAGAAAACAACAAAGACAACTAATAATCAATTGTATGAAAGAAACAACATATAATTTGACTAACTTGGTCTCCAATCTTCTCCAACAACTAGAAATGGATACCTTAAAACCTATAAAAGGACCTAAACTTGGTGGAGTTCATTGCAAGGAAGGGAAACAGGGTAGAAAGGGAAAGCTCAAAAGAAGCAAAGTTGAACAAAAAGATATTAAGCTTCTTATATAAGTCTTCCTTAGCCTAAATATTTTAGGATTAAAGTTAAATTCTTCTCATGTCATCAAATGTTTGTAAACACCTTTATGTGAGGAGCCTTATTGAAGAAGGCATCTCAAAGGTATAATAACTATTTGTCCTTAAATAGAATCCTCAAAAAAAGAGAAAAACTCATAAGATCAATCTTAAATAGAATTTAGTATTTGATGTAAAAATTATCATTGGATATGGTATATTTTATGACCACTACATTTGTTGAATGTATTTGTCCTAACTTTGTAATATGGCTCAGTGTTAAATTTCTCTCTTAGAAACTTTGTTAAAAAGTTCATTCTTTGGAACTATAATATTGATACAAGGTTTTTGCTTCTAATTAACTTATCCTTCTTTAAAAATTGTACTATGTGGACATACTAATAAAAAAATGTCATGATTTAAAATAAAATAAAACAGAGTAATAAAAATAATTATAATAAGAATGATATCACGTAATAATAATGATTAATCTAATATAGTGTTAATAATAATCCTATAAAGAGATTTAGAAAATAAATTTTATGTGAAATAATTTTCTTGATAGTAGTGTTGATATTTTTCTAGTGATATTATGGACATTGTCTTAATTTTTGTCTCCAATAAAATGCTAGAAGTTTAAATATTATAATCATGGTACTTGCTTTAATAACAATTATGTAATTAAAAAAGAATAATAATTTAAAAACAAAAAAACAAGAAATCTTTGGTCAATGTAATATATATATAGTAATATAAGGATAGTTATAATTAAATGTACAAATGTAGAATATAAGGATAGTTATAATTAAATTTTATAATTTAAAATAATTAATTCTAGAAAAATAATAAATATATATTATAAAAGTAAAATAATAAAAATTACATAGCTGAAAATTGAACTCAAGACCAGGAAGGAACTATCACCTGGACAACTGGCTAGAGAGTCCATTTGTGAAATAATAAGGGAAGATAAGAGTGCACCAGCTGGCAGTCGAGCCTGGGTTTATATATATATATATATATGATTCAGGGCAAGACTAACAGGAGGCTCGAGGAAAGCGACTGCAGCAGTTCTGAAGGTTTCCACGCCCGCGGAATTCAGAAATCTGATTTCAAATCAGAAGTTTAAAAATAAATAAATAATAATAATAATAATAATAATAAATAAAATCAACAAAATCAACGTAGAATTCTAACGTATAATAACAGTAATAATATTTTAATATTTTAATCAGTGAAAATTCTAAGTTTAATAATAGTAAAGATACTATGACAGTAATACCGTTAATAATAATAATAACATAAATAAATAAATAAGTTCCATTGGCTATTAGAAATAATAGTTTACTTATAATGGTAGCAATCTTGTTAATTACAAAGGTAATAAAATTAGAAGTAAGGAATTTTAGGAGTAAAGGTTGCGATTAGTAATTTTAATTGGAATATAGATATAATAAGAATTTATTATGTTATTTTTATTTTCTGATACATGTTTAAATATAATTGATAATGTATATGATAATTATTCGAGAAAGGAAATATTGGTTTTTGTTTTTATTGATTTCGTTACTTGTGAAGTTGATACAAGTATAAGTAGGTATTTGTGGTTGTGTGCCTTTTTCCTATTAGTAGTATAGAATTCTATTATGTTGAGTTGTTCTAATGTGAAGAGACCTAGTAGATTGTCTCTAGAACAAAGACGAATAAGGATGATGAAAATAATAATAATAATAATAATAATTATAAAAATAAATGCTTAGTGAACAATGGTGACGAGTCTCAAAGAGAGAATGATGACTTCCAGAGTATAGATATATGATTAGTGGCATTAAAAATAGAAAGGCAAAGAGCTTGATATATATAAAGAATGCTAGAGAGCTTCATACGTTGACCAGTAAGGATTAAGTCTTATCTAATGACGTAAAGTTACGACAATACCAGTGATGGAAACTTGGTCGCAAGGTTGACAAAGGTGGATGACGATTGATATATTGGAACCTTGTGTGTGAAAATTAAGGTTGGAGAATTACATGGATTGACCACAGTACAGTACCTGAGGAATGTCTATAGGCTCTTGGAGTCCTAGAAGGTAGTGTGAGATGTCAAGTACGGAGCATCACCATGTTCGGTTGAGAGTATCCTAATTCGAGTACCAAATAGGATATAAACTTTCGATCGTCACCGAAAAAGAAAATAAGGATATGACATGACGTATTGTATAAGTCCTCTTGGAGTTAGAATAATAAGAGGCAACAAAGGGCCCAAAATGCAACTAGTAGGGTAAATCAATAGGAATATCAAGGTGAAAAGAGAGAATGTGAGAGTGAAGGGAGATATTTATTTGTATTTGTGCTTACTTGTTTGAGAGGATGAAAGACTCACTCCTACAATCCCCACTTTTCATGTGAAGATGGTAGGTGCGAGCCTGTCGACTTTCAAACGTCAGAGGTGGCCCCTAGTAGAGCGATGATGATAAACCCTAGCAATCAAATATGACTTTCTAGCTAGCGGGAAGACAACGAAGATCCACATGAAGAATTGTGAAATCTCAAAGATTACATATGGGCATTTTGTGATTTACTACATGTCTTTCTTGTATATTTTAAATTACAGATGAAATGAATGTAAACACTCCTACTAGTAAGGAAACGATAATTTGTAATTCTAATAATTTGTATTAATTGCATATCTAAACCTGTGTGTTAATTATACTACCATATTCAGTTTTACATAATGAGAAAAATAATAATAATGTTACTGCCTGTATATTATCTTCTATTTTATTTTCCTTACTTTGAAAACTTATTTTAGAAAAAATGATGAAAAATTGCTTCTACATTTTGAATTAAGCATACTTAAATATTGTATATTTAATAAAGGGTGTTATAGAATATGTTTCAATACATATTTGTAAACCAATTACACAATAAAGTTGATAATAGAGGATTTTTCATATATAGTATTGATTTGACCTAATAAGCATAATAATTCAAATTCAACCAATTAAATTGGTTTAACTTAATTTGAGTTATTGGTTCATTTTGCATTATTAGTATGTTGCAAACATTATGTATAAGTTTAATTGTATATTTTATCATTCAACTAATAGTTAAATAAATTTATAGTCATGTGTAATTTTTTAAGATTTAACATACAATAAATTACACTATAGAATCTAAATAACATTATTCTCACATTTATAATACTCTGTAAGTTCTATGAGAAAGGTTAGAAAAATTACCCAAATTCATAACGCAATTTTCACGTTATCTTTTTGTTGGACTTAAATTCTTTCATTTTCTCTAACTCTTTTTTCCAATGCCTATGATGGTGTAGAACACTTATACAAGTTTCTTTTATGACAAATACAGAAAAAAATTAATGCAAAAAAATTTCAAGAGAGCGTACTAAATAAAGAGTTTTCACAACGGTTGGAGACTCCCTCTAACATCCATTTTTTCACATTCATCATTTTCTCTTTAATTACCAAATTATCCTTTTAATGGAGTGAGAGAAGATGAAATTAATTTTAATAAATCTAAAATAATTCCTAATGACTTTAATATATTTTTAAGCTTAACAATGATCATATTAGACATCCTTTTATTAAAGTCACTCCATAATTACATGAGTCAATATTAGATTTAAAATAATTTAATATTCTCTCATTTGGCTTATGCAATGACTTAAATATTCAACACTAAACTACAAATGCGCACCATATATTTAGAATTATAAGTCACCATCCTTAATTGAATTAAAATGATAGAATGATGACGGTTGTAAGTTATCAAACAACTTGGTTCTTTCCATGTATCACAAATCATCTAATTCAACTCAATTTTAATTAATACTTTGATACGTGTCTTTAATATCCTTTCAAAGACACATCCTATCATCTCACTAAAATAATAATGTATACCATAGAATGTGAATGACACAATAAATAAAAACACAATTATAATTGAACTCACAAGTGTCATGCAATATGAGCATTATAATTAATTTATATGTATATGCACATCATATATCATCATTAACAAGGACTTATCTATAACACCCATCTTTTCAGTATGGCCAATGAATGTCTTAAGTGTTAAACCTTTAGTCAACAAATTTAAGTTTGTACCAATATGCTCAATTGACACTTTATGTTTCTGCATTTTTTCTTTAACTAACAAATACTTCAAATTCAAGTGTTTTGCTCCTTTCGAATATTTTTCATTCTTAATAAGACAAATGCAAAATTATCACAATAAATCTTAAGTGGTTTGGCTATATTGTTAACAATACCAAACCCTGAAGTAAAGTTCTACAACCATAATGCTTGAATTATGACCTCCTATATATGAGCCTGTAATCCTTTGTGCCTTGTAAATATTTGAGAACTTTCTTTGCAACTTTTCAATGTTCTATTTTAGGATTTCTTTGATACCGACCCAACGTTCCTACAACAAAGTTTATATCTGGTTGTGCATGTTTGGGCATATATCAAGCTTCCAACAACTGAAGCATACGGGATACACTCCATTTCCTTTTGTTCCAAGTCATTTTTAGGACATTACATTGGACTAAACTTATCCTCTTTTTGAATTGGAACAATTCCTACTAAGCACTTTTTCATTCTAAATTTCTTTAATATCTTATTGATATAACCTTTTTGAGACAATTGCAACAATCCTTATGATCTATCATGGGAATTTTCTATCCCTATCACATAGGATGCCTCACCTATATCTTTCATTTCAAAGTTATTAAAGAGATACTTCTTAACATCATGTAACATAGCAATATCATTAGTAACAAGCAAAATATCATCAGCATATAAGGCTAAAATTACAAATCTACTCCTATTGACCTTCATGTATATATAACAATCAACAATGTTCTCTACAAAACCTTATGACATGATGATATCATTGAACTTAAGATACCATTGTTTAGAAGCTTGTTTTAGTCTATATATTGACTTATTTAATTTTACACACCAGAGTTTCCTTTCCTATAAAAACAAACCCTTTAGATTAGTCCATACAAACTTCTTCCTCTAAGTGACCATTTAGAAAAGTAGTATTTACGTCCATTTGATGAAGCTCTAAATCATAATGAGCCACCAAAGCCAACACAATCATCCTCAAAGGGTCCTTTTTAGAAACTAGAGAGAAGGTCTCTTTGTAGTCAATGTCATATTTTTTATTGAAACCTTCAGCAACAAGTCTAAGTTTCTATATTTTGATATTCTTTTTCAAGTCACCTTTGGTCTTAAAGACCCATTTACAATTGACTTGCTATGAACCTATAGGCAACTTAACTAAATGCGTTGACTTGTTTGGCCAAATTTAATAAGAATTGAGTTCTAAATGAATTGCATTGAAAAGGACTCACTCACTTCCATTCCTATAGAATTTAACTTTGCTACTATATTAGCTATTTTTGTCACACGATCATGAATTGGTTGAGACCAATCACTCACTTGCTTCCATTCTTACAAAATTCAACTTTGTTGTCATATTAGTCATTTTTATCTCATGATCATGAATTGGTTCAGACCAATCAAATTTATTGTATTAGATCACTTGAAAGGTTCTCCATAATTGACTTGTCTATAATATTAGATTGTGAATAATCCTTAACCAATTTCATAAATTCTCTTGCATTATTTGTTTTGTACATAAATGGCTTAACATTTGTAGTCATGGTCAATCTCATCAGGTTCAATGACAAGCTATTAGCCCACTTTTAAGCCAAAAAAAGAGACTTGTCAACATATGTACTACTCTCTATGATGATTGGAAGACTTTCATCCATTACCAATATCAAATCTAAGTCCATTGGAATCAAATCATTTTAGGTCAATCAGCATAGTTCAACCCATTAAACTTGATCGTCAAGTTACCAAAAATAAACATGTTAGACATAATTTCATACATTCAAACAAACTCACGCATTAATGCATAGAATAAATCTAATAAACTCAAACTATACAAACTTCAATCATACATCTAAAATCCACCTTTGTGTGATAAATAAACACATTTTTATATAAATACTAATGTCAAACAAATATATAATATTTTTTAATATGTACACGTTCAACAAGAATGAAAACTATTCCTTACATTATTAATTATAAACAATGACTCACTTTTACATGATTCATACATGTCTTTTAATTAACAATACATGTCTTTTAATTAACAATTTCATATAATATGAAATTACAAAACTTTCTTAAATTTAACCATTTGATGATTAACAAATCTCTCTTAAAATATTCATACGTGCCTTAGAATTTCAATCACAAAAACAAAATTTGCAAGTGCAGTATGCTGCCATATATGCCATAAAAGCGTTTACCTATCTCTCTGCCAATCAACATTCAAATACATGTCATTTGTGTGTGTGTGTATATATATAACACAACATAAGATACCAATGGAATTCGTTTAGGACCATTAAAATGTTTCTTTTATAACTTAAATAATGGAAGTCATATACTTTCTGTCACAAAAAACAAAAAAAAACAAAAAAGCATGCGTTCAGTTCAGTGCCATCAAAATGTATATATACATATCATAAATATATAAGCCATAGAAAAAGGTTCTTTAATATATAAGCCAATGACATTCAGTGAAAACATTTGGGTAAGCAGCGTATATGAAAAGACTTATACAAAGTTAAGGCATTACGGTTTCGCAGCGGAAGAGAAAAAAAAAAATTCCACAATCAATTCAGTTGATTCTCATTTCGAAATAAAAAAAAAAAACAGAGTAATTAGGACTTTTAACAAAGAATTATATTATTTATAATCATGTTCTGATATAAATTGTTAAATAAATTAACAGTTATGCATAATTTTTAAGATTTAATACACAAAACATTACAAATTCTTTTCTTATTTGTGATTTTCTTTTCTTATGTATATGATAGTTTAGAACACTTCTATAAAAAAAATTTATGTCAATAAATAAATTTTTTTAATAAAAAAGTATTTCATGAGAAGAAAATATTAAATAGAGAATTTTTATAATAATAAAAAAATAGCAGTAAAAAATTTTCTTTAACTTTCCTTTTTACAAATTCACTATTTTATCTTTAATTATCAAATTATTCTTTTATGCAGTGAGAAAAGAGGAAATTAATTTTAATAAATTTAAAATAATCTCCAATAACTTTAATACAATTTTAAGTTTAACATCAATCACATTAAATATCATTTTATTAAAGTTATTTCATAATTACATGAGTCAATATTATATTTAAAATAACTTAACACTATTTTTATTTTTCAAATTTTGTCTCTTAATTATTTTTTTACAAATTTTACCATTTTAAGTCTAACATCAATCACATTACTCATTTTTTTTATTTTTGCATATTTTATCATCCAACTTTTTTTCACATATTTTTATCAACATATTTTTTCAATTTATTACATTTAAAAATTATATTAATAACAAAATAATGTCATTTAACAAAAACTAGATTAATTGAGATACTAGGTTGATAGATTAATGATCAAATCAGTATATAACATAATATATAAGTACATATATATTAATTGTGTCATAAATTTAATAATTAATTGTGATTGTTTGATATTAAGTTAATTCATTGAATAATTTTCAAGTTTTTTGTTTAATTTTTGGATATGTTAAGTTTTTGTATTTTCATTAAATTTTATGTATTTTTTAAAAAATTGATACTGGTTCAACCAGTTTATTAGTTCAATTAAACCAAAATTCAACCATAAAATCATCAAGTAAATATAAGTCAATGAAAAATTCAATCCAACATAAAATTAAGATTGATCACACCATCGATTTTTTGTTCAACTGATTGAATTGATCAATTCAAACTAATTTTTAAAATCATGACTTTTTTTTAACTTTATTTGAGTGATATGTCAGCATTAGTATAATTCATGAAAATTAATAATTTAGATGATAAAATTAAAAAAAAAAATAAAACTTGAATAATAAATATTATAAAACTATAAAAATTAGATGATAAAATATACAATTAAGGCTTGTTTATAAAGATAAAAGATGGAATCCAGAAAAAAAAAAAAAAAAAAGTGATAATGGCAACAATTAACAAAAGCAAAGTTGGGCACTGTATCAACTAGCAAGGGGAGAAGTATTGCTTGAGAATTTAAAAAGTAGGGGACGAGAACGTTTATGCTTCTTCCGAGTTTTGTAGACATAACCATTCTTATCAGTTATCATAGATTTTAGGGAATCCTTACCCTCCTTTTTTATTTATCGCAAATTAAACAATAGGTGATCTGATATAAACATGTGACTTGCCACACTATAAATACGATGAGCTCCATGCCTATGCAACCTACAACCAAGAGACATTTAGCAAAGCACTCAGCACAAACCAGTAGCTTCAATTATCCTTGAAAAAAACATAAGGGATTGTAAGTACTAGTGTTGATAGTGACCTTTGTTCACTTGCACATCATAGAAGGAAAAGTTGATAAGGTAGAAGAAAAGGGACAATGGAAACCAAGAGGTTATCTTCTAACTCCTTTAGCAGTGTATTCAAGGCCTATTTCTCTAGTGGAAGCAAGTACGATGAGTACTGGGAAAGCAGTGGCAGAAGAATATTTGTAAGTGATGAAGATAGAGCACATTGGGTTGCTGAACCTGGTATTGACAGAAAAGCCTCTGATTTCATTGCTAGACACTATGCCACACGAGTCACCAACTCTCAGCATTAACTTGCATGTTGAAATTGCCTTTCTTCATTGCTTCTCATTTTCTTCCAATTAGTTATAATGTATTATTAGTTGGACTTGGTTTCTACCTCAATCTCTTGCTTCTCTCTTCCTCCAACCTTACAAATGTTCCCTCATTTGGTAGTAGTGATGTGTTATTGTTTAGGCTTTTGTAAATGAAATAATGTTTGTTAAGAATGTAAATATGTAATCCTTAAAAATAAAATTTTGTTTCTTCCCAAAATAGATCTTTTGCCTTATTTTGGTGTGATATAGGAGAGCACCTAGCAATCAGGAATCAGGAAATAAGTTAATGATATCAAGCTTGGATATATTTAAACTTGAATGGTTATATGATCCAGCAGGATTGATGGTGATGATGAGCTTTGATCGGTATAAAATTTTCATACATGCTCTGCTCTGCCCTGATACGGTGTCGTTTCTGCTTTGGCCTTCGTTTAGTTCTTCTGACAGCAACCACATTATCTCCAAGTGGCTCGATTACTGAACAATATAATAATTAAATAAAAAGAAAGTCCTATTCGGATATTAAATGGCCAAGGTTATGATCTTTATGCATGTTATGTTTGATTTGAAGTGGGGAATAAACAAAAGAGAAAAATAAAAATATCTACAGGGATTTTGTTAAGTGAATATTTATGATTTTTTTTTTAATATTTACCTATATTTATGAATATTTACTAAAAAAATAAAAAT
>JAMLFT010003550.1:0-21766 GCA_026544285.1 Pachyrhizus erosus | reverse complement strand
AAGTTTTTCTTTTATTTCTATGTTAATTATCTTTCTAATTTAAATTTTCTTTATTATTTATCGATGGCTAAGTAGTAATGTATTTTCTATTTCTAAACTAATAATTTTGTTTATTTACAGAATAAGATTTTTATTGAATAAAAATAGGATGTTACATGGTTCGTCATATTTTTTTTCTTAAATGATGTCTTGGTGGGTTAAGATATGAACATGTTTATAAACTATAATTGATCTTGACTTTTAAGCAATGTGAAACTTGCTAACCTATCTTAACATTTACTTTTATAATAATGATTTAAAAATCATATCTTAAATGATTTCTAATTAATTAATTAATAGTATAAAAATACATTTTAAACTCTATCATAATCAATTTCACATATTATTTGAATAATAAATATTAGATGGAGAAATGTAAGATATGTTTGTCATTTTATGAATTTTATACATTATTTAACAAAATTTGCTAATGTATATTCATGTGTTTTTTTTTTAAAGGAATACATTCATAAATTATAATTATGATTATGTTAAAATACATTTAAGGTATAACTTGTCAATGTACTCCTTGTAATAAGACAAGTGAGTGTACATTACTAAATCTTCTAAATAAAAGTGGGCATACATTAGCAAATTAAGATTTGTAAATATACACATTATGGTTCAAATCATTATCCTACAAAAACTAATAGAAGTATATTTTTCTGCTTCTTTTTCTTTTACTTTTTTTACATCTTTCGAATAATTTGCATAAAAGTATTAAATTAATAATGTATAAGAATCTAAGATGATGACTAGCGTGAACCACTTACACATGTTGTATACCATGGGTTGCTTTAGTATATCATTAGATTCATCATATTCATACATTAATGTGGTATGCCCATTGCACCTATTTTTTCTCTCTTTGTCATTCTCCTTCCTTTTTCATTATCTAACCATTACCCTTATCACTATTAGAGTTAATTTTTGGTAATTATGTCTCTAATAACTACTTTCATTTTTTCCTTCTTTCCTTCTTAAACACCTTTTTATAAGCTCTCAATCTCTTCATCCATGATAATGAAACTAATTGAACATGTATTTTGGAATGAATGTATCTTGTAGCATAGGAGATTTGCAAGGAATTCCCACCATTCCCACCTTTGAATCTTACTAGGAACCACTTCTAGGGATTCACATTCAACATTTAGGAATCCACTAGTTCTAGGTATGCCCACATCACACAACACTAAATCCATTATGTGGTCATCTTTGTCGGAGTTGCACCAGATCAATGACACCAAATTGACATTGAATTAAAGCATTAACTTTGCCATCTTTATGATTTGAAGGACCACTATAAGTCTAAAACATACTTAGGCTCAAAGGCTTTAATGATCTTCTTACTTGCATTAGAGATAAAATTATCCCTATTCAAAACATTCATTTTGTGGTATGACACATGTCATTATCTATATTTTCAAAATATTTTAATATGTTTATGAATTAATTTTTTATGGTCATATGTCAATCTTGTTTTATCTTTGTAGATCTTTCATAACAATCTTAACCAAGTAATGGGATGTTCATTTTGAATTGTTTTCTGTTAGTCAAAGTCTCGATCAAACTTTCATGGGTTTTGTCCTAGATTGGGTTAAGCCTTGTTTGATTAGTAGTGCTTCAATTGAGGATGAGGAAAATGGTTATGCAAGTCTTTAGTGGGGGGAGCGTTAAAGGCAATAGAGGTGACAATGAAAGGGCCATTGAAGATGATGGATGGCTTGTCAAAGGTAATGAAAAGGCTAATTGGAAGGAGGAAGACTAAAGAGAAAAATATGTTGATGGACAAGGTATATAATAGGAACTACACCTTATATTAATATAAGGATTTTAATAATGGTACATGGTGAACCACTTATGAAGGTGGTCCACCCTATAGTCCATTTGAATCTAAATCAAAAGCATACACAACAATGAAAAAATAAAATATACATATACAACATCCCATAATCAACTACATATACATTAAAATAGGGGAGGAGAATACCAAAAAACACTCTTAAATTTGCCACAACTATACGTCTTAGAAGGAAGCAACAAAAGGATGGCTTCTCAACACTAAATCCATAAACGATATTTATCCAATTAGTCATATATCTTTGTTTCCTATGACAATGTTGCTAATTCAACTATTAGTGGCTTGATATGCCATAATCTTGTCATTTCTTCTCGCATTGTTGACACTGTCGTCATAATTAAACAAGAAAATACAATGGTAAGCTTACTTAAATCAACATATTATATAAACAACATATATACATTTTAAATTCATAATAATAGGAAGAACGTATTTCAATAATCATATGAAGTATGTTCAACAAATTGATAATCATGCTTTGTATATAGACTCAACTCAATGGAAATTTGAACGTTTTAAGCAAACAATATGGACATTTTCCTTAACATTGTACAACATGACTACCAAGCTATAACAACACAACTCATGCCAAAACCATTGGGGGAAAGTCATAATTTGATTATAAACTAGCTTTAGTGGTTTATTAGGATAGATGCATCTGGGTAGTAAGTTACCATTACTCAAGGCTTAGAATATTCTTGGTCTTATGTGGAATCATCCATCCATCCATCTTTCCCTTAAGTCCATTGTCACTACCTCACAACTTGTCCAACATTAGGTTGAAACCTTTACAAAGAATTACAACTTACATTCTTACTCAATCACAACACGAGGTTCATCACTACCACCTTTCAATAATAATACCATTTATTAAGGTTAACTCATTCACAAGCTTCAACAACACTACTGAGGTTTTATTCATTGCCTGTATAGCTAACAAGTAGAGATCTCATAAAAAGAATCTCCACTTAAAAAAGAATTCTCCTTCAATATTCAACATCAACTTTTAAAGGAAATCATTTCAAATCACAAGATTGTAAACTCATTTGACAATCTCTTTTTTTTGCTTGAAGGAGGAAAACATTTATTACAAAATAATTTTTTTCTTTTTTCTCTTAATAGATTTCAATATTTTCATAATGAATTACAATATTTTCATAATGGATTATGATTTTGTCATAATAGATTAAAATCATGGTTGTAACATATTAAATTATATCATAATATATCAAAATCACTATTATAACTTATTAATTTATGATAATTGTAATCAATTGCAACTCAAAATAATCGATTAGATGTATAAAAAAGGAACCAAGAACTATTTACTAATGTAAATCAACCTTTGTAATCAATTATTATTGAACTATGATTAATAAAACAACCCCTAAAACTTAAGAAAATTGATTACAAGGCTCCAAAAATTGATTATTTCTATACCTAAAGCAAGAAATCAAGCCTAATAATTTATTAAAATTGATTACAAAGTCATATAATTTATTAAAACAATTCAAATAAACATAATTTTTCAACTAAATTTCCAACTTTTATTATCACCAAAGCCATTGCACTCAATATGGATGTCCTAACAATATATTCAATTAACAAGACATTGCAACATCAAAATGAATTCAAAAACAATCATTAGATCAACATATCTATATCAATTATTCACATTTCAAAGTCAAATCACAAAACACTAAATAACCCAATTTATATCCAAATAAAAAAAAAAATCATTTCCACATCACAAATCCATTAGAAAAAAAATAAGAAATAAGAGTGAATTTCCTTTACCTCTTATAGTCTCAAGTTAAGGCTTTTACAAAGAGAAAAGAAAAGAAAAATTTAACCTAACGAAGAAGTTTTTCCCACACAATAATAACTAATCACAAAGCATGTGAAAATCATAGCACAAAGCAAACCCTAAATCAAAATTTTGAAACAATACCTATTTTTTTAGATAGATTTCATATAGAAGAAAAAGAAAATAGAAGAAAAAAAATAGGGGAGCTGACTAACATTGTAGAGTCTCTAACCCAAGAGGAGGAAGAAAATAGTCATATCTTGAAGAGGAAAACAAGTTTTGGCCTTGAGAGAAAAGAGAAGATAAGGAAATAGGAAAGGTATGGTCTGTACATGGGTATTTAGAGAAGATGTAGAAAATGCAAGTTATGGACTTCAACCCCCTTCTAACCATTACTTATCTCTTTTAAAATATTTTAAAATTCCTCTAAGACCCAAAAATGACTAAAACTTATCAACAAACCTATTTTTATAAAATACCCAGAGGTACTTAAGGATAAAAGAAAATGACTCAAATTTTCTCAGCCCCTAGAAATTCTAAACTTGAACATTAGCATAAACCATATTAAAATATCTCTATTTTAAATCAATGGGGTTCAAACAATAGTACAACTTGCACAAAAATTTAATTATGATTAGAATTCACTAACCATAAATGAATTTATAAAACTCTAATTGTTTGCTCACTTTTATATTATACTTCTACATTGTCAGTTTGTAGACAATCCCAATTTCAATAAAATCTTTTACTAAAGCTCTCACAAAAAAATCATTGAATACCTATTGGTTATATTTTTATGAAATTTAATTTAAATTTCTCTTATAATAATTTTAAAACACTTAAAACACATATTATAAAAATAACTAATGTTACATTTCTTGGTGATTAGATATTTATTAGGAGTAAGAAAATAACTTCTCACACTTGTATAATATTAAAAAGCTAAATTAAATATTGTTCAAGTGTTAAGAAACTAATCTTTCAAAATTATTTGTAAACATGTTAGTTTTGGTGGCTTTCAAAAGATGTTTTTTTTTTATAAAGCTAACTTAAAAATTGCTTTTAAAGCATAAAACTAATTTAGTTTGATTCAAAACTCAATTTTGTGTAAAGTATTAATTATATGATCCTTTTGGATTGGGAGATAAAAATGGATTCATTTTTATCCATCCATTTACTTATATGATTCATCCAATTTGGTCCAAGTTTTTTTTATTTAACAGTTAGATGGATTGAATTTTACATGATGAACTAATGGATCATGAATAAATGGATTATTTTGTTACCCATAGTTTTAGTGAACAATCTTTGTTTTTTGTTTTAGCTTATTGACACTTTTATACCTTGAAAATATGTTTCTCAAGCTTGATTCATTCTTTTTGTCATTTGTTCCATAATTTAATATCAAGTTTTGTTCTTATAATCACATTCTAAAAATAAAGCATTAATAACTTAAGTTAAGAATACTTAGAACATGCTACTTGATAGCTTGTTATCATTGAAACTTCATCTTGAAAAAATGTTTACCTCAAAATGCTTATCAACCCCAAATAGATGGACAATTAGAGAAACCCATCCAAATTCTAAAACATTTGTTGGATGGATTTGTTCTAGAACTCAAGTGAAGTTGGGATAAATTTCTTATATTTGATAGAGTTCACATAAAATGAAAATTATATTTATGTGTAGGGATGATATCATGAAGGTGGATGATATGAGCCAAAATAACATCTTATATGACAAAAAGGACCAAGCCACCCTATTTTGGCCCATCCCACTAAAAATAGGTTAAGACAAGCGAACCCACATGTTGTTAATGGGTTAAAAGTTTTGGCTTACCCCGTTTAAGGGTGGTTTAAGGGGCTAGCCCGCCAAAAAAGAAAGAAAAATGAAAAAAAAAATTAGCTTCTTAATTCTTAACACTAAGTCAAAATGTAAATCTAATTAAAGAACCTAAAGTATTTTAATAATAACTTAGCATAAAATTGAATATAAAATTTTCTTTTAAAGGATTTGATTTTAGAAAGTAAACTAATAATAGTAATAATAAATATGTATTTTAAAAACACTAAAAACTTAAATAAATAATTTAATGTAAATCATATTGACTCTATGGTATTTCTAGCATTAAACATATTTCTTTTCAACAAGTGACTATAAGTAGTAAAAACAATAACACTCACATAAAAAAAAAACAATAACATTGACCATAGGGTCAACCCCTTCGACCCACCGAGTTGGTGGGTTAAGTGAGAAAGATTGAAGTGAGTTAGTCATCTCTATCCAAAATAAAATGGAGATGAAGAATTAAAATAAAGTATAAAATTATTAATTTTATTACTTAGGACTTTTAGTTATTATTTGTAAATCTAATAAATATTTTTTTATTGATTAAATTAGGATTTAATATTGATTGTCATGATTTTTATTTTAAATTATTTGTTGAGATGTGTTTTCTTTATTAAGATGAGGATCATATTATTTATAGAATTTGTTTCTTATTATTTTTTTTTATCGTATTATCCTAAAAGACTCCAATTTTAAGAATTTTTTATTAGTATTAGATTGAAGAATTAATTATAATTTTATTATAATAATGAGTGACAATCAAAATTCACGACTTATCATTCACTTTTACACTTATGTCTTAACTATGATGTTAATATTCTATTTTAAAAATATTAAAAAAAAATCTTCTAAACTTAAATTTTTCAACTAATTGAACATAGTTTGTTCATCCTAAAGAATTTTTATAGAGTCACTCATACATTAATATAAATAAGTTAACAAAAGCTTGCACAAGTAGATTTTGATCCTTTTATGGAGGTGTCAAGCCAAATTAAAATATAATTTGAATACTTGAAGAGATTTCATATAAAAGACAAAAGAAAATAACAAAAAAATAAAAAAGAATTGAAGTGTCAGATATGAAATGCTGATCAACAGAAATTGTAGTATTTGATGGTTTAATTTTTATAAATACTAAAAAAGGTAAATAATTTTTAGTCCTTATAATCTAATTTTTCTTATTTGTTTTAGTTCTCTTAATTTTTTTTATTTTCATTATTATAAAATTAATTTTTTATTTTGGTTTTTAATTTTTAATTTTATTATAAAATTATACGTATAAAATGAGAGAATGTAAATTGGGTCTATGTTAATTACCTAAACATTTAACACCTGCCGTCTAATTAATAACAGGAATCAAATGCAATATATATAAAATAAAAACAAAAATCAAAAAGAAAAAATTAATAAGGATCAAAACCTTAAAGCTTCTATATTATAATAATTAAAAAATTAGTTAAATCAAAAGATAAAATATGTAAATGAAGGCTAGCTGTGAGTGACAAATGGATTTTGAACACAATCATCGATTAGGTCTTTTTCTTATAATATATCGGTTTTATTCGTCAACTTTGCATGAAGCTGTTTTGGACTGTTTTTGGTTCCTTATTAGTTGGAGGGTCTATTGCGACATCATTAAAGTCATATGAAAATGTCCAGTTACTCATTAAGGTCTCTGTTCGCATTATTAAAACAAACCATCATTGTTTTTTTAAGTTATTAAATATTTGTTGGGTACGTGGAAATAGATAGATTAAGTTAAAGTTTTATAATACTTAAATCTGTCTTATTTCTTAAATTTAAAATTTAGTTTAATTTATTTATTAATTCTATAAAAAAATTTGTTTTTTGTTTTTATAAGAACCTGACTTTAAGAAAAATCTGACCTAACTTGAAAATTTATTTATTTTTAATAACGTACACTCTATAAACTTACTTTTAAATAGATTAATAAATAGATAGTTTAAGGAATTTAATCCTTTAAATATATATATATTATTTTAAGAATAATTTTATTTATTTTGTTCTATATCAGAGTTGGTCACAAACTATATACTCCAGTCGGATAGAATTATAATGGACGAATTTTTTTTTAAGTATTTAAGTCGTTATATATCTATAACTTAAATAAAAAATCAATGATTAAATTGAAAAAATCTTATACTAATTGATCCACATACTTAGTGATATAATAATTTTA
Organism: Pachyrhizus erosus; assembly: GCA_026544285.1. Classification (NCBI taxonomy): domain Eukaryota; kingdom Viridiplantae; phylum Streptophyta; class Magnoliopsida; order Fabales; family Fabaceae; genus Pachyrhizus; species Pachyrhizus erosus. The sequence continues at coordinate 14,011 of JAMLFT010003550.1, read as the reverse complement.
AGATAATTATTTTTTATTTTTATAATTTTTTTTAAGATTTAATAGTTAAAATTAATTCTAATATGCAAATCTTAAATGTTAGATTTAAAAAATAAATAAATGATAAAAATGAAAAATATTTTTTAAAAATTATTCTTAGAATAAATATAAAAAAAGAGAAAAAAAAATTAATTTACTAAAGATATAAGGAGCAAAACTAAAAGAGAATTCATAAGTACATTATTTTTAAATAACTAAAAATATTTGATAACTAATATTAGGTTCAAATATTTTTCGTTATTGGAAAAGTAGAAGCTCTTAATTTTAGTCTTTGTAACTTTATTTAATTTTTGTATAATTTTATAAAAATGTATTTTTAGTTTCTATCATTAATTTTATTTTATTAAATAAAAAGTGTGATACAAAATTAAGTTGTTACGCAGTCATTTAATAAGATAAGTCTATTGAAAAAGATGAAAAACAGGTATTCAATAAAATTGGAAATTAAATAAATAAATTATGAAAATAAAAGTAATTACTTTTTTAAAAATGAAAAATATTTTAATCGCATTATTCAAAACATTTAATAAGTATGTTAATTAAACACATTCTAAATATATTCAAAAGCAAAAAGCAAAAAACTCTAACTAGGATAATATGGGTGAGTATTACAATTAGGAATACCATTGCTATATATTTAGCTGCTGTGCATCCAAAATTTATTGCACCACGCTGGTTGGTCGATGTTCTACTTACGACATAACTTAATGTATCACAAAATTGAAAATTATCAAATTTATAGCGTGGATTATTAGAAATTGCACTTGCACACACACACTGACACACAACCATTTAATGCTTAAACTTATCTTTTGAAGTCTCATCCATTCAAATTTTATTTCGTGAGTTCATGCATTGTTCTTTTCTTTTCTTTCTTTCTTTTTTTTTATGTTGGCAGCATCTCACTACTGTGTATTGTGTAATCCGATATATGCATCTCTCCAAGTTTTTTTTGTTATTAATATTCATCAAGTCAAGTTTTTAATTGTCTTCTGTGGATAATTCTGTTGGCGACCACTACTTTACTTGTCAATAATATACGCATAAAGTATTGAGTTTTATTGTATTGTTCATATAACTTTTTATATTTTTTTTTTGTTTTTTAATACTTCAATAACCATGTTTTATATTTCTCTTTCGTTTTTTTTTTTCATAATCGTGCAACAAATTATATTATTCAATTAATTTTTTTAAAGTTTGCAAAATTAACAATGTTGAGTCCTTAAAAACAGGCAAGTGTAAAGATAAAGTAATCCGTGCACAGAACATGACCAATTTTCCTGCAATTTCTCCTTCGTGATTAAAGAAGCTTTATCAAAAGGGATGCAATAAAAAAAAGTCTCTTTGATGAATTTGCAGATACTGTACAATTTAGACAATAAGAAATAATTTTATATTACAACAATAATTACTGCACTTTACTCAACAATTCTCTCTTTAAACGAAACTTCTAAATTAATTCAAGGGATAAAGTGATAAACAATGATGGTAAACAATACTATTTTAAATGTTCAAGTAAATATGTATTTAACACGCGTTTTAAGATAACACGCCTTCTTATGCATGTAAACAGAGAAGAATGTGTCTTGAGTCTTAATGAACCGAAAGAAAACGGACGTTTGAGCCAAGGAAATACAAAAACAAATACGCTTAGTCTAAAATCATAATAAATTAAAAAAGTGCAGTAGTTTTTTTTTTTTTTGGTGAATTTTTACGTAGTATCTTTAACACTTCGTTAAAGAGTGCATGACAAGTGTGGAATCTCAAATGTAAGAAGAAAAAGATATTGTAATAATAATCTCACACCTTCTTAAAAATTGACACTAACCCATTCGCGAGGTGACGTAAACCGCTGCGCTGTAAATTAAGCATTTTGCTTTGTATCACTATCTTCGTAATTACTTGTGTCTCTTCCCTATCGACTTTGTTACTCCTCTAATGGTAGTATGTTTGACTTCGATTCTAATTAGTTGCAGATTTACAATCCATTTATAAGGACGCTATTTCTTATTTTAAACTTGTTATATGATATTGTTCAAAGAGAGTTTCTTTTTTGTTTTGTTTTAAGTGGTGAAAAAGTATTAAATTTTTAATCTAATAAAAATCTAATATAGAATGCTTACGGGTCAGCCGATTACAATTACCAGAAAAGAATGCAGATGTGTGTAGAATTATGCATACATTATATTTGAATATGAATTCTTCCCTTTTTATGTTAAATAAAAGAACTTCATAAAAAAATTTATCATGATTCATGAACTGTTTATTTCTAAAACATAATAAGTGAATGCATGAATAGAAAATTGTGGTACAAACTATTGAAAAAAGAGATTTGTGATATATATGCCTCTGTATCTAAATAAAGGTTAAAATTACACATTAAGAAAAAAATTACTTATTTAATTTTTATAATTAAATAAAATTTACTTTATAGTTCTTGTATGTAAAAATCATCTTTTTTAATCTTTATAGAAATACTTTTATATTTCTTTTGGTCTGTATAGTAAAACAAACTTTATCATTTAATTTTTGTAATTTTGTATTAAGGAATAAATTATTATTTTTTAAAATACTTGTACAGATATGAAATGAAATGATTTTTAAATATAAAAACTAAAAAAATAAAGTTGGTGCAAATATAAGTTGAAAGAAATAATTTTTCCTTTCATTAATAATTCAAATATTGAATTAAATTTCGTAAAGGAACCATTTGTTTTTTCATTCATTTATTTTTCGGTTGAACTTGTCAAGAATGGAGAAGGCGGAAAGAAGCAAACTAATGGACCATGGGGGTTTAAATATAGGATCCGTGCATTATTAGCTGGTGACATTGCATTGTGTACAGAGTTCACATGCATGCCGACATGGTTTCTTTCCTCGCTTCAGACACGAGTAAATAAATATAATATATTTAATAATGATATTTATACGTCAATTTTTATAACAAATTACACTAAGAAAAAAAAAAGAAAAAACGTATTGATATAAATAATATGATAAAATTAAAAACAAAATCATCATAGAAAATATATTATGTAAATAACATTATTATAACAAATTAATCTCCGTTAAAGTTCACATGCTAAACCAACGACCTATCCTTACCCTAGAGTCCTAGCTTGCCCTCTCCTCCTCAAAGGCTGAAAGTAAAACGACCTCCATTATCATTATTATTATTTTTTGAAAGGACGATCTCCATTAAATTATACGCGTATTATTATGTTTTTTTTTTCTCTCACAAATATTTCTAGACCTTTTTCGATGTCGTTTTGATCCTAATTATGAGGTGAGGCCAATGACAAAATTTAAATTAATTACCAACTCGTGCTTTGTATTTCACATACGTATACATATAATTCCTCACAGCAAGATTGATTGCTTAATTTCTTCATATATCGACTATGTTATTAGTATATTCCACCATAATTTCCTCATATATAGATTCGTTACACGTTCTATATTTATATATGATAATAAATTATGGGGGAGTGAAGAACATCGAGTGCTGGCCAATATCTTAGTGCACGTCTCAACATGCAGTGCTTGACTAACGAAACTTAATTTCGTCAAAATATAAGTTGCAGAAGAAGCTTCGAAGAAGTTCGTCATTAATGATGGACGTAGTTGTTTGAAACTTCCAGCAGTGCATGTGCTCGATTATATTTTAATATTTTTGTTGACATCAGACCTTAAAATCAAATCTAAGCATTTTAATCTAGAAGGTTTGTATTGAAAAGAAAATATTGATTTATTACATTTTTATTTCTTGATATAAAAAACATTTTCTTTCTTAATTAAAATTTTCCACGTTTAACTACGTAATTTCAATCTTGAAGACTGTTTTTAACAGATTTATTATTTCAATTATACACTTTGTCGTTTTTTCAACTAACTTGAACAACTGGTGCAAATGTGCAATATAGCATGTATGCTAATTATGTATGCTGTTCCATGGCCGGCAGTGAGCATTCTTCTGAATCCTTAAATAGACTAAATTAAGAAAATTATGATTTTATTGCATTTAAATTAAAGTGTCACATATATGCCAACACTGATATTGTTGTATCGTCCTTGAATATTGTCTTTAGAAGGCTACATTGCTTATAGTGTAAGAAAGTTTGATAGATGAATTAATTTATTTGGATTGGCATGAAATTCAATTATTTGAAGATAGTTTAATCACATAATAATGTTGAATTACATAAAAAGAATAATTAAAATTGAGGTGCCGAAAATACTTTGAGATTTGATTATGATAATTATCTTTTAATGTCTATTAGTTTTGACTGAATAAGTTTTCATAGGAAGAAAGAGTTTGGATTGAGAAGTTTAGGAATAAAGTGAAGACTGAACTAAAGGCAATAAAATTTATTGAACAAATGATGCTTGTTTGTTTACTACAAGTTAAGTTTTTGACATTGGTCATAAATTGATGAGATAAAAGCTACGCTAAACACCATTTGAGTGTTTGCTATGTATTGATTTGAGGTTGACATTATAAGCATGATTTAATTTCTGGGCAAATACATTTCAATGGGACTTGTCAAGAAGTGTATCAGATGATTATGCAATCATACTGAAAGAAAGAAAAATTGGTGAATTGGGATACCAAACCTTTTTATTTGTTAAGTTGTTGGAAGGAGGATGCAGGGTATGAGAATTAGGTCAAATCTACATGGAAGGATTTGTTGGTAAAAGGTCGAAAGATTTTTATAGTACAGGATATATTGAACTAAATGAAAATTAAATTTAAGAAGTGGAGTAGAAATCACTTTGATAATTTAGACCAACAAATTCCAGAAGTAATGAGTGAACTTAATAATCTTGATGTTAAAGGAAAAGGGAAGGATTGGATGAGGAAAAGATTGTCAGGAGACACAATAACATTACAAAAATAGAGGCAAAATAAGATATTGTGTTTAATTAATTTCAATGATCCAAATGTTGAAGCGTGGAACCATTGAAAACAAAAGTGAAATAATGTGTTTTTTTTTTTTCCACCATTTAGGAGTGGGACACACCATAATTCAATCATATATAAATTTTTTATATAAGTACAAAAGCAAATTGTGAGTTAATGACAATATTTAAAGAAGTTATATGAGACCGTGAGAGTTTTTAGAGTTGAGGACTATTTGGCAACAATTTTTATTAAAGATTTAAAGGAGATGTTAAAAATAGATTTCATTCAATTCTTAGATAAATTTCATTCAAATAGAAGACTTATCAAAGGCTTAAATAGTTCTTTTATTGTATTGATACCTAAGATAAAAATTTGTTAAAGATTAAGGATTTCTTCATATTTCTTTTATAGGGTGTTTGCATAAAGTGTTGTAAAAATATATTGGCAAACAAGATGCGAGAGATAATAAATGTAATAATTATTTTAGAATTAAATTACTTGTATAAATGGTAGATACAAATTAGATGGGGTGTTTATTACAAATGGAGCAATTGATAAAGAAAGAAAATAGGAAAAGAACACGTGTTTTAAGGTTGATTTGGAAAACGAACTTGACTTTAAGAACATGTAAGTTGCTAATATTTATCAAATTTAAGATAAAGTGGAGGTGGTAGATAAAAGAATGTTTAGCTACTATAAGAGCGTTAGTACTAGTTAATGACATCCCAATAAAAGAATTTAATATGGAAAGAGCTTTTCAACAACTTTTTTTTGTTTCTTATTGCAATAATCTTGGTTTTTTTTTAAAAAAAAAAGATTTTCCTATAAGGAATTAGGGAATTTGTATTTTCTTTTATCTTCAATTTGCGTATGACACTTTCATTTTAGCCATAAAAGTTAGGGAAACATTTGAACGATCAAATTCACTTCTTTAATTGTTTAAGCTCGTGTTTGGTTTGAAGGTTAATTTTTACAAGAGTTAATTGAAGGGTGTAAACATTAATGATGGATGGCTAGTGGAAGCTTCAAAAGTTTCAAATTATAAGGTAGCTTCACTGCCTTTTAAATACCTCAGGCTACTTGTAGGAGTAAACCCTAAGAAGAACATATATCATAATGGAATAACAAACACATATCTCTTAGTTTCATGCAAATACACATGTGATACAACATCTTTTAGACTTTATTTCATATGTCATGTGGTACCAATATTAACTCTTGAAATAGTCTAGGAATACGTGCCTACCCATAAGAACTAATTGATGTTGATAGTTTTGGTATAGAATGCACTATCTAAAATGATATCCTCTAGCGACTAGTCAAGGTTATCCAACTTTGCAAGTAGGTTCTGACTCATATGATCAATATAAGACAATGAAACTTTCCACACTAGGTCTTAAAAATCCCTAAGGTCTAGGCTAAACTTGTAGTGACCATAATCCAACTTATGTCTATTTCACCCTCAACAAGACTCTTAATGCTATGACATATATCAGACTCTTATGCATGTCATGGTTCCACTAAACCTTACATTATACATAATTAAGTCCACCATTGTTTCTCACAAACTAGGTTTCTCACAACAAGATACCACCCAGACCCATTCTCACCATTTCTTAGGCTAGGTCACCTGTCTTAATGACATCTAACAACTTTTCATGTTCTCATTCTTGGTTAACTCATGTCATAAAGCATGTCAATCATGTATTCAAAAAGAGCAACTATCATAAAATAAATACAATTCGCATTTTCTACAAAACTCAATTTTAGATTTAAAATGTCAAAGTTGATATCTTACTCTTGAAGATTCACTCTAAAGGAGTCACTTTAGATGGATCACTCTAGACTAATGACTTTGAATGAATCACTCTTAGGACGAATCACCAAGACAAATAACTTAAGAAATTTATTGACAAATAAAACGTCATAACAGGTTTTCTGTATAACCCAAGACTTTCCAAAGGATCCTAACCACTAAAAAAAATGCCTAAAAGGTTTAAAGGAAATTCCTAACACTAATAAGACTACTCCAAGGTAAGAACAATATATTATAATCACCAATTCATACAAATTCATTAGAATCACAAGATTATCAAATCACCAAGAAAAAAGAGATGAACTCAAACATCATAATAAATAATTTAATTACAAAACCCAAGTGTTTTAGAGTGTTCACAACCTGTCCAAATCACAAGAAATATAAATTTCCTAAATCTCTTGGGGTCTTGGATAATCCCCTCTACCCATGGCTATTGTCAGTCAAACAAAAAAGAAAAGAATTTGACTCTCTCTTACTTTAAAGAAGAAAAAATGCAACAAGGGATGAAGATGACATAATTATACTCCTTCAAATCCTGTTTCATAATTGCAACAATGGTTATTGAAATGGTCATTGTGATGATGCTAAAGCAACAAGAATGTTCTAGCAAGATAGAACATAATATAGAAAAATGCTTTTAGGTTTTGAAAGCAACATGAAAAATTTTAAACAATATTGGGTTATGAGCACAAAAGTCTAATAAGAGAGTTTTTAAAAGAAAAGACTCATACACTACAAAACAAGATTCATTATAAATTTCATCAATACACCCTTTTTCTTTTAACATATCTAATTGTGAAAAGCCTATTTTTTTAAATATTCATACTCATATTCCCAAATTATCATTTAATTAATTAATTAATTAAAAATAAATCCATACAATTATTTACAACATTCATACAAGAAAATAATTATTGAGGTGTTACAAAAACTTTTGTTATGATATGCTATTTCACCTTATACACATTGCCATAGTTGTTTAGTTATATCTAGAAAAAGGTCCTTATGACAATTAGATGACTAATATTGCATCTTGGAAATATGTTTTGCTTTGCACTCTATCTTATTGAGGCTTAATACCTATAACCAACATGATGTGGCAAGTTGAATTGACTAAAGATATCGAGAAAAGTGTGTTATAGCAAAATTTATAGTGATGTTGTCTTGGGCTTTCTATTATTAGTTTATGCATCATTTACCACATTCTTTACACTATTGGGACTTTTGGACATTTGGACATGGGGCTAATTTCTCCTACCATAGGTAAGCCAATAATTAGGCATACATAGAAACTATAGTCATAAAAATATGATGAAAGCATTAATGCATTCAGTCTCACAAAATTATCGCTTTATGTGCTATAAAATTTATCACATTTTTTGTTTGCCACAAATAATCAATTGTGCAATTTGTGTGGGGGAAGTCAACTTTGGGGTATTGAGGGTCAACTGACCAACATCAAAAGGCCAAATGAAATATTAATTGGTTAGGGATCAAGTAGGGCAATGTTGTTTATAACTAAAACTTACGGTAAAAGTATAATGTTACACTTCATAAATATAATTATATCCAAGAATATTTATAACCAACAAAAGAAATTTTAATTATTTTTAATAATCATGATCATCAAGATTTATGTTTCTTAAGAATCATGATTATTGGGCATGAAAAAAAGTTCATTGTACCAAACTCTCCCTTAAGTTATACTAACCTTAATGTCAATCTAGTTAGATGTTAGATTAATTTTTTATTTTAACATTTTCCTTTTCTTATTTCGGACTATTACATTAAGAAAATCATATATAAAATATCAAAAGTGATATAAAAGATATAAATATATGGTAACTAACAAAAATCAATATAAATTAATGTCATAATAATAGATTAAAAAATACATGTATATCTAAATTAAAACAAATACAAATGTAGTGTTATCATGCAAATAAAAACCTAAACTAAACAAGATTTAAACATATAACCTTGTGCAAGCTACCCAAACCCTTCACCACTAAGTTAACCTTAATGGGTTTTAAAAACCTAAATTATTTGAAAACAAAAATGGAAGTAAAGCCTTAATGAGGTATTATCTCACAAAAATTTGTCATCATTATTGTAGAAGGCACAATTTAATTGGTGTTTCAAAGTTTTCATGTGTTCTTGCATAATGTTAATAATGTCCTCTAATTGGTCATAACCCTATTAAGCTTAAGCACCCTTTTCCTCACCATAAGTAACTCATAACTCCTGAGTTAATGACAATACTTCATGTCAAAGGTTGGATAATAAATTAACATTTTTGTAACATTGGCCTTGGTCTTACCCCTAACAACCTCCTACTAACTTTCATACCTTATAATTGCATCCACTTATTGTTTGTTATTCTGATAGTCCTAACCTACATTCAATTATTGTAGTTGTCATATATATTGGTGATAATCCTTGTAGTTAAAAAAAATACACAACCTAATAAGATACATATTTTTTTTGTTAATCAAGTTATATAAAATTGTATAACAAAAACCAATAACTTACATATGTTATCTAAGAGTGATTTTCAACTAGTCACTAGACCTCTAATTGTGGGTGGACAAGAAGAGCTTAACAAGTTCCACATTATAAGCAAGTTGTCAATGATACTAAAAAAGTTAACATTTGCTTACAAACATCAAATATTTTATTATTAAGAATAGATACCATGCATGTCAAGTGTCACATCACCTTGAGATATACAATAAAAAGTGAACAACTCCACATTTATTTGTAGCTAGATTTGTCTTATTTTAGGACAAGACCTTTTTGATGTTAATTAGTACTTGCCCAATAGCAAAAAACCATGCCTTATCACTATTTCATAAATAATCACACTAGTTTTTTTTTTAATTTTTGAATAAAAATTATTAGATATACACAACTTATCCTAAATATTACCTATTAGGGTCAACTTAGTGGGAGGTTTAATAGATGTATGAGGACTTAGGTTTAATCCTCATCATTGCCATTTTACAAAAAAAAAAATTACACTAAATATTTGGAACCACCATTCAATAACATCTTTATAGATGATATAGTATTTATCAAACCTTTTATTTTGGTAATTTTGTTAGACAAATGAAAAAAAAAATTAAGAAAAGGTGAATTGAATTATTAAAAGTTTATTAAAAAATATATCTAATTCCTTAAAATGAGTTTAATAAAGAAGTATGTTGATTTTGATTGTTAAAGATGTAGATAGAATAAGATATAATGCATAATGAATGATTATGATGATTATGATGACCCTATATGATTGAATAACAAGAAAAAATTCACAAAATGTTCTGGAAAAACAAAATACAAAAGAATACAAGATTAAAAAACTGTGCAAGAATTATTTTTATACTAGTTTACTCTCAACCATTGAGAGTTACATCTAGCCTCACATTACCTATGAGATTTTTTTAATAATTTTCATGTTCTTTGCAAACACAACAACAAAACACCTTTTCCTAAACCTTTTTAAGTAAACACCATGGATAACACTCCACTAGTTTAGAACTTATGCTAAATACCTCACCATAAAAAACCTTTTTGAGATATCTCACTCTTAATCAATCTTTACAAAGAAAATGTAATGAAATCACCTAAAAGTGTGAAATTTTGTTTAAGCATAAACACTTTCAAAATAACAATTTAAAAAATGGGCTTAAGTTCTAATGAAAATGATAAATATGAATTAATAAATATGCATATCAACAAGCAAGATGCAAATTTTCATCGAGGCTTTATATATATATATATATTTGGGATGTTATTGTCATAGTCCTTACATTCCTTAGTATGTATTTGATAATGAAGAGAAATATGTCTAAAATTCTTTGGACACATGAGGGGGAAAAAATAGTGCTATTAGATCTTAAAGCTAAGAATATCATTACTATTAGTTATAGAGTCTCTATACCAACATCAAGTTAGACAAAGTATGATGCATTACAAGTATCTAACGAAGGAACTAATGAAGTTAACACAGTTACAATGAACACTTTCACACATGAGTTTGATCTTTATAGGATGCATCATGGAGAGTCAATTAAAAAATGCAAAAATATTTTACGTGTATTATAAACTATCTCATTATATTAGGAAAAGATTTTAATAATGAAGATCTTATCAATAAAGTTAGTAGGGAATGACAATACAAGGTTATGACTATTGCAAAGTTTGAATATCTATGTTCTATGTTATTGGCAACACTCTTTGGACAACTTCAAAAGCATGAGTTAGAATAGCCTAAGGGGGAATTACCTTAATCATGTATATTTTTTATATCAAAGTGTGGATGATGTAAAAATTTTATTTTTCACTCCAAGATCCAAATGATAAAACATACATTGCTCCTAATTATGATCACCATATACATATATCAAGGGAATTTCACATACAGTAGGGGTTCCTACACAAAATAATGGGAATTGATTTTTTAAAGCTAGTATGTAAAGATACAATATCAAAATGTACATTTTCATGGCCTCCTTGCCTCCTTCTAAGTACTTGCTAAATTTGGAGCTTGAAACTACACTAATGAGACAATGGGTCAATTTATTTAAAATTAAAAAAAAAAGTATTCATGAAAAAAACACTTTTTGAAATAATTGATTAATTAAGAAGCATATATAATTTGATTCTTAAAAAACATAAAATTGGTTATTTTAAAATAAGTAGCTTATACAAACACATAAAAAACTAAAAGATTGTTTATTTTATTAAAAAAATCATCTTTTTAAAAGATAAACATAAATAAACTGACTCAATATCTTATAGACGCATAACTTTCATAAAACTTCACTCAACAATTACATAAACATGAATCCTTAACTTTGGCATGCTTAAAATTATTATTTTATAGGTTGTAATTTTTGTGGCCTAACCTAGTTCGATGGCCTATCAAATCAAGCTAAATTAGCCTATTTTCCTTTTTTTTTCTAAGCCTATGTAAATTTAAAATAAAAATTAAAACAATAGTAGGCCTAAATAGGCCTAGCTTAATTTAGCTGTATATTTTTCTAGTCTAACATGACCCGTCAAGCTAGGCCAAATTTGCTTATTTCCCTTTAGGCCAAATCTTTTTAGGCCTAGCCTAGCTCAACTCATTAGGTCTAACCCAGTTTGTCAAGTCTATAACAAAGTATTGTCCTTATCCCATGACTTTGTATTTATATCCCCATTTGATCTATGAGGCCTTGCATGACATCCTTAAGATAGGAAATGGTGTAACCTTGCCTATGACTAAAGAGGGTATCTCAAGAATTTTACATGTCTTTCCATTATTACTTAAAATTGTTAGTTTTCCATTGGCGTTCAAAGGGGTTATTATCTTTCTTTCCCAAACGAAGACTCCTTAATAATTAATAACCATATAATATCCTTAGGAGGAGATAACGATTGAGGCAATAATGAAGGTGGTGGTGATGACGACGATCATGATAATAGTGTTGGCAATAGTCATGACGATAGTGGCGACAACTGTCATGATAATGACTATGGTAGCAATGGAGTTTATGGTGGTGATGGGTTAACTATATCATTAAAAAAGAATGACATAATAATTAAGATATTTTAGAATATTATAAAAGATCTTTCAGGGTTTTGATTTTTGTTTGGTTTTGATGGTCACATGAGATTTTAATGAATTTGTAAGTATTTTAATATCAACCTTCCATTATAATTTAACAATTAAGATTTATCATTTCATCCTTACCTAAATAAGACTATTCTCATATGTTAAGTTCTTATGTGGATACAAACATACATACATGTGTATACAAGGAGGAATCAAGTTATTCTGAGAGTTATTCTTCATTCTCATAATTCATTTTCTTATAATTTAATAAATAAGATTAGTTATTTTTTATAAAAATTAGATTTCAAGAAAATAAGTGTTGAGGATAAGAACTAACTTTTTTAGAATTATTATTAAAGTAACTCTTAAAATTATTTTTTTAGAATTATTATTTTTTGAATATATTTTTTATATTAATAGTGTATATTAAAATTAAATAATTAAAGAACAAATACTAATTCACATACATTAAATACTTATTAATCAATAAAGAAATATAAAATATTTTGACATTGTTGTGTTATTTATTGAAATAACATTGTTAATTTGGAGAATAATTTAGATGAATAAATTAATTCTGATATTAAACTTTTTAATATATTTATGTAATGGGTTCAAATTCAAATATCATTTATGATTATTAATACTTATGACATAACTTTTATCCCATGAAAATGCAATTATGTATTCTATTTTAAAATTTAAAATAAATTATTAATTTAAAAATTAAATAAAAATTATAATCTTAAAAAAATTATTCAAGAATATTAATTAGTATTAATATCAATTAATTTTAATTAATTTATATTAATAACATTTTTTAAATCAACGATCATACATTATATATAAAAGTATATGTTTAAATAATATATATAAAAAAATTCTTAAATTTAATATAAAAATTATTTAGCTAATCAATATAAATAAGAAAACTAAAATTATTTTTGAGATTAATGATTGAACAAAAACCAGCAAAAAAAATAATGATTTATATAATTAAAATTAATAATTAGCTTACTTTAATTATCATAAGGAAATTTTAGTATATAATAATTATAAATAAATATTTTATCATTTTTAAGTAAAATTGACAGTCATATATAAAAAGAGTCATGTTTTTTTTATCATATAGTAAAAAATAATTATTAAGTAATTGATATGTTTTTTTTAATATTTATACGGATTTTAAAAAAAAATTATAAAAAAAGAAGTCCAAATTTATAAGAGTGTCAAAAATAAAGAAACACTCAAAAACACTTTTAGTCAAAGGCGGAGTAAAAGTTTATCAGAATAAGTATTTGATATTTTATCATGTAAAACTATTCATAATAGAATTAAGGAGACACTTGCAATTATATTATATAAATTTTTTTAATATTGAATTAGTCCTATGTTGTTTTATTCTTAAGTAGGCTTTTGAATCATTTGAAATTTTTTAAATGAAGTTTTAAATTATTTTTTTAATTGTGTCTTTAAATTAAATAGTGAGTTGTTAAGTTTAATTTTTAAGGACTTGAAAGATAAAATAATAATTGTTTAGTTCAAAAAGAAAAAAAAATATAATAAGACAATTAATTTACTATATTAATTTTTAATTTTAATTTTTATTAATAATTAATGATCAATAATAATTATAATAATAATAATAATTTCT